>JBCFYV010000344.1:0-81540 GCA_039000515.1 Timema cristinae
GCGATGGCCCTCTTCTAACAAAGTTTAAAGAGGGGAGGAAACGTGACAGCCCGGTGGGCATATTTAAAATTACCCATAGTTTTACTGAAGGGATCCACCTCCAGTGTGTGAGTTTTGTGATACTCCCCTTAGTGTGCACACATTTTGGTGGAGTGTCGCAAACTAGCCCCTATCCGTCTGGCTCTGGATTTTAAAGGTGACTTAGTTTTTTTTTACGCGATAGTGCGGATGGAGTTATTTGTTTATTCCGTTCTATACGCCAGGCGATCTTTTTAATGCCATTTGAGTCACTTTTATAAAGTGTCTCCTTTGGATATTATCTCATTGAGATCTTTTTATCAGTTTTATTACAATTTAACATGTTGTTTGTCTTTTTAACGTATTATCATTTTAACATGTTGTGTCATTTTAATAGGTTTTTTTTGTCTTTTTTTTGGGAGTGATACACTTTGTGGTTTTTTTTAGCAGGTGTATTCACAAATTTATACTAAGAGCCCATTTGAGCACTCCTATGGAGTGCCCTCAGATGGTGAATTTTTTATCTCTTTCCCTAAGGGGGAAATTTTATTATGTTTTTAATAAAATTTCAAGGCCCTAATGACCTCGATGTGCCCGATGGGCTTTAAACAAATAATAATAATAATAATGTTTTATTAAAATTACATGTATTTTGTAAATGCATGCATTTCTAATCTTCTACTTGTATTTCTTACCTTCATGGACTCCTCTCTCAACACTTCAAATATTGCCTCAAAATGTCTCGGGTATGATCTTTCCGGGTTTTGGGATATAGCTGTCGAAAACTTCAAGTCTTCCAAGGATCCCCCGGGTTGCGAGAAACCTAAGCGTTTTATCAGTCTTTCCTCACTGGGATAGCATCTCTCATAACTGTGTCCTGTTTTTATATTAAAGGACCAACTAGAGACAGAAGTCTTTGAAAACACTCAGAGCTCATACGCAAATATTTTTTAAACAGTCATTAGAGTTTAGTTCAAGTTCCCCGCAAAAGAGAGATGTCTGAAAATGTATGTCTTGTCTTTGTTGTAACCAACGTTTTGGCCATATGTTCCGTCGTTTTTTCCCCTTACTTTATCATCTGCTAATAATAAAACCAAAGCCACAGCAGCACTTTTCTTTGACATTTTTACGACCTCACGGGACAAATCACATCAGTAAACTGCGGCATCTAGCGGTCTCGGCGTGACACGTGTGTGAACAATTCCTGGCCCCCCGGAATACACGCATCACCCGGAATGACCGTGTATTCGCACCTAAAGTTTCAGCATACTTTAACTTATTAAATATCAAATTAAAGCTCTTAAAAATGTTAAAATTTTACGAAAAGTAAAAACCTTATACATTTCTCTAATTTTATAGCTGTGATTAAGTTTACTTGTAATAAGCTACATTGGAGCTTAAGTTATTTTATATTTTTTTTAATAATCGCGATTGGGTCATCATCTGTGGAGATAACGAACTTTTTAAAAAGTATCAGATAGCCGAACTATTAATTATTTTTTTATTGAGGAATTCTCCATCAAGATATCATATTCAGAAAATTGAAAAATGACACCGGGGACACGGGAATCGAACCCGGGGATTTTGGGTTTAGTGCCCAATGCTCAAACCACTGAACTATCGAGGATGATTTCCGCACGTCATCAAGACTCTCCTTAAAATATGATGAAAAAATGACCTTGGGCAGGGACGATTCTTGGGTAGCTCAGTGGTTAGAGCATTGGCGTACTAAGCCAAAGGTCCCGGATAGATTCCCGTGTCCAGGTGTCATTTTTCAATTTCATAATTTTAAAAGCGTTACAAAAATTCAAAATGGGTGCGTATTTCAAAATAGTGGACAGAAAATGTTGGCCCTGACCTAAAACGAATTTGATACCCATGTACTTTAAATGTGCCAAGTTTTATATTTTTTCCGGCCGGTACCAATCCTGACCTTAAGGGGCTAGACTAGTCTTATTTACTGTAGCACTTGACTGAATAGGAATGACACCTAAATTGCTTATGGTTTTCATTAATGTTCGGTTCAATGACTTAATGTTATTAATGTACACCCTCAACCGCCTCCTGTCTTTTTAAGCACCAAGAATGTGCAATCACATTTAAACAACATTAAAGGTACTTTTCATGTGGGACTAAAAGTCATGACATTTTAAAGTCGTGACAGTGTGACATGGCGACAATGTGACAATAAATGTTATCACGTATAACAAATGTCATGCTCAGCTCTATTTTTTTCTAGTCTATCTTTAAACTTTTTGTCAACTTTATTCCACAGACAAGGGTATTTTTCATATTCACATAAAAACTGAATTGTTTCAGAAGAAGATGTATCTTCCATGTTGAACGTAATAACACAACTACTGATATAAACTAACAAGTCTAAATTGTCACGGCATTTTGGATACAGTTTTCACACGGTGCAGAACGTGACACTTCCTTGACATTACGTGACACTGTAGGAAAAATCAAAACATTTGATTGTTTACATTTGTTGTCACGACAGTAACTTATTGCATACAATATGGCTTTTTGTTTCACGAAGACAACCCATGAAAATTAATTGTCAATACAGTAAAAGTCATGACTTAATGTCACATAAAACGTTCCTTAACTATCTAACCCGGAGAATATGGCTGAAAAAAGAGCACACAAATACAATAATTTTAATAATATGATTTGATTATTTTAAAATTTATTTTTCAACTAGGACTCAATTTAATTAGTTAACAAAGTATCAAACAATTAAAGCCTCGATAATTTTTTCAATGAATCTTATGAAACAACTTTTCTTATTACTTAACATAGTCGCTTTTATATAAACGTTACAATTTGGCCACTTCTTTTTATCATACCCGTACTATTTGAGATATGAAATTACTTATCATTGCTAAAATGTAGGCTATTTATAATAAAAAATCTTTTATTTGAAACAGTGTTTATAAAATCAATAATTCAAGCTATAAGCAAATATATATTATAAAAACTTTATGACACTTGGTAAAATATGCGACCGTCCAAAAAAGTCTAAAGGGTGTCGACTTTCAGGCCCCCCTATCCTAAAAAATGGTTTTTGAAAGCCATGGGTCTGTGTGCTGTCTAACCCTAAAATTAAAATGTTTTACTAAGACGAAAAGGAAAAAAACGTTTTCTCAAAATCTGCTTTAACTTTTTTGATTAAAACTGTCTATGGGCGGATTAAATTATAAACAAAATGTATTTTCATTTTCACACGAAACTTCCCTTTAGGGTACTTTACAGAAGTTTAATTCCCTATCTCCCAAACATATGAGATACTAAATAGCTTATCATTGCAAAATTGCAGCACTTTTAAAATAAAAAACTTCTATTTGAAATATATTTTAAAATGTTTCTGAGATATTATCAAATATATTAATACAATTTGTGCTTTAGTTGTACAGAGATACTACTTAAGTTTAAACGCAATAATTCTCAAATTCCTTAGAGTAAGTAGATAAGTAATTTTTTTTAAAATTTTGTTCTTTTCCTTTTAGGCAGGCTCCAAAGGTATTTTCGTTTACAAAAATATGGGGACCGGAAAAATTATTTTGAGGTAAGCTTTACCTCAACTTTAAAATTTGTATAAAAAATCCATTTCCATGCGTATGTGTAGTACTCCCCCCCCCCCCCCTCCACTCGCTCCACCCCCAGCATCCTCTCACTGCCATGCTTATCATGCCCCTTGCATTGGTTTACATACCTAAACCTATACCCCAGACTTTATTCAGACGCTAGCTCTTCAAATTAAGAGTAATTTAGTGAAAAACTGATTTTTGAATTTTCAGATTTTTTACAGATTGCTTTAACGATTTAGTTTAAAATGATATCTAATGAGTGTTTACCTTACAATAAACTGTATACTTGTTTTCCCGGTAACATTTATTCTTCCAAATGGCTTATCTTTTTTGCATTTTTGCGGAGAAAAAGTAAAATACACATTGCAAAGACTTCTGGAAATCTTATTCTCAAAATTTTGAACTGATTGAGGCTGGAGGGAAAATTTGTTAATTAGTTAGAAGAAATACTATAATTTAATAAAGAAATGATTTGTAATTTAAGAAGGAAACGATATTAAATTTTTAAAATATTTAACAAGATTAAAATTAGAAATTTTACATTCTTATTTTTCTCGACCCATCTGGGAGGTATTTTTTATAATTATTAGTTATTTACATTCTTTAAGTCGGGGAACACTAAAAACATAGATTAATTAAATTATGTTGCATATGCAAATTTATCAAAATTATTTTTTTTTTTTTTCAAGTAAGAATAAAATACAAACTATGCGATCTCCCAATTTTGAGAACAAGTGCACTTAATTTGGGAGTTGTGGGGGTTTCTTTTTACACTAGTTTTAAATGAAAATGTGGACAGATCAAATAAAAACCTTATAAAACATGAAACAATTTTATGCATTTTAATGGAATCACAGCATATTTTTAAAAACATTTTAGTAAACAAGCTTAATGAATTTTCTGTTTCATCTTATTTAATATAGAAAATAAAAGATTAAATGAAATTTAAAAGTTTTACAATGTTATATAAAAATGTCTTATAGTAATTTAAAAACCTTCTTGTTTTTTGCACACAAAAAACAAAAACAAATACGGCAGAACCAATTTCAGAGCAATTTGTGTGTACCATCTGAAACAAACTGTGCAGCGCACCCAGTCCTCTCCGTTGTATCTGCTGAATATAATCCGGTGCAATATAGACGTTCTCTTCGTATAAAAACAAGTGGCATCGTCAGCTGATCATCATTATATATAATGTCATCTTCTGACTCTGATGAGCTACTTGTCAACAAACTTGCGGCTAACCATTTTCTCTTTCGGCTCCTTCAGCTCTTTTCCTTTCTTTTGACCTTCAATTTTCTTCTTTCTCTCTTTTCCCTTATTTTCTCGCTCCAATTTCTCATTTCCTCTGTTGTTTCTTCTCTTTTCTCTTCTTCAACTAGTTTCTTATACGGATTGCTAGTTTTTATTCAACTGATCCAGTTTGGGGATGTTTATTCATTTTTGTATTTAAAGCTGGAATAGGGGAAACATGTGAGCCTTAACAATTTTACCTTCAATTCACGTATACCCTATTTTTTCCCTTTCTTGCACTCCAAGTATTGGAGGGTTTTTCCCGTTACACTTTTAAAACAACAGCATTTAAACTTTCCTGCAAGGTAGAGGGCTCTGAATTGTTTTGTGATCGGGGTTTGGGACACTGCCCCGTCCCACTGAATAATCCTGCATTGGATAATCCCTTTTTGTTTAAAGATTTTCCCGAATAACCAAAGCTATGTTTCAGTGGCCTCGTTTAAAATTACCTCATGTTAAGGGTAGGGAAAGATTAAGTTGATAAAGACCTGTCTTTTCAAAGCCATTGGCAGCTGATTGACGTTTGCTGCTTTCATGTAGGCCTTTCCAAACAGTTCACCAAACTAATAAAACATTTACAACCCTTCCTATGTACCTTTAAATCACATTTCAATTTCTTGAGGGAACATGTCTTGAAGGCTTCATAAACACCACGTCAAGTGAGAACTGTGCGATGGGTAAGCAAACTATGATGTCATTAACATAGCTCGAGAAAATCCCTGTCAGCAATTTTCCTGGTGTGGGTAAAGTGTCCGTCCAAACCCAAAACAACCGGGTCATCTTCAGTTAGCTTGCACATAATAAATGACGTAACTAGTCATAAATAAAATGCGATTGAACCCAAACAGAGGGAGACAAGTTTTAATAGAACCAGGAGTTTCCATTCATAAATTTCTATTTTAAATTTTTTTTACAAAAAATTGCATCGGAGTATGTAATGCCCCGAAGGACTTGTACAAGTTACAATCTCATTGGGGGCCCTCTTTCTGAAATTTAAAGGGGATCTACCTGCTTTTTCCCCCTTTAATGCAACTACTTTTGTATCTTGGCTGACAAAAGTGATTCCAGTCTCATCAAAATTTGTAACACGGGGGGATTGTTCTTAATTTTTTGTAGACAAGGTTCAACAAATTAAAAAATCTGGATAATCCTCAGGATTAACCCCTTTGCTCTAGAAAAAGAGACCCCTGTGGTTCTTTTTCAGATAGCTTATTTCTACAAAAAATTGTTTAACCATTTCCCTCCCTGCCTCCACTATTTGGGAGAAAACTATGTTTTATTCCCCCTTTCTTACCTATTGGTATTCCATGATCGGAATCTTTGTATTAAACCTAAAATGGTTTCTTCCAAAATTTGTGCAATATTTTGCTAATCTTTTTCTATAATTTTGACAATGCAGCTTTTAACAATGGGGCCTAACAGAAAAATTATCACTAGGTTTGGGCAGACTGCCAAGCGTGCGAGCGAGCGCGGAGCGAGCGGCGAGCGAGCGAGCGCCATTAGGGACCCATTTAAGATTTTATTAGCCCCGGGCGTTTACTACCCTTTTCGGGTTAAAACGACTTTACGCTAATGTAAAAATGGGGGTTATTGTAGGGGGAAATGAAGGACCTACTTTTTAACGGGAACCGAACCAGGGGGGTGGCCTGAAACCTACTTCCCCAAAAAAACCCCTTGTCAAGGAAAAGGAAGGGTTTTTTGGAAAAATAAGATAAATCGTCCGGGGGCCCGAGGATTGAACCCCGGCCCCCCAGCACAGAACCCCTGACCCTTTAAAACCCCTAGCCAAAATTTGGTACCGCCCCCCCCCCCCCCCCCCCTATTAGAGAAAAAGCTCTTTTAAAAAACACTTTTGTACATCTCTGCTCCCGAAAATTCTTACAGAAAAAATTTTTGTTTTTTTAAAAAAAAAAAAAAAAAGGGAGAAGTGCACCAATTAAAAATTTTAAAAATTCGTAGGGGACTGTACGAAGTTTTTAAAAAAACAATTTGCCCCCCCAAAATGGCAAAAATGGTGCGTTGCCCCACTCGATAACTTTTGACTAGGAGGAAAAGGGTTTTTGAATCTTGGCTCGTGAACTGAAGGTGTTTTTTTAAAACTTATTTATTGTTTTTGGTTTTTTTTTATACTCTTTTCCAAACTAATGGTAAATTCCCCCCCCCCCCTTTTTGAAAAAACCCCATTTTTATTATAATATTGAAGAATTTTTTAAAAAATGGGGGGTTTCATATATCCCTTTTAATATTTATGGTCTTTAAAAAATTTAAAAGAGGGGCCTTATTATATTAAAAATTTTTTATTAAAATTGCACCGATCTTTTTTCCCCCCTTTGGGTTTTTAAAACACTTTCGCTAAAAATGTAATGGGGGGGGTTGGGGTGTGGGGGTGAAATTAAGGAACTACAGTATAACGTGGAACCAACCACGGGGGGGGCCTGGCTTTTCCCCCCCTTTTCAAAGATGGGGGTTAAAACACGGCTTTTCCCCCAGGTGAAAAAAGGGGTTTTTTTTTAAACAAAAAACCCCGGGCCCGGGCCGAGGGGTTTAACCCCGGGGCCCCAGCACAGAAGCCCGGGGAAAAAATTTCCCCCCGAAAACCGGGGCCGGTCACCGGGCCCTTTTTAAAGCAAGTGTGTTAAAACCCCTCCCCTATAAAAAAAATTAAATATCATGTCAAAATGGAAGTTTTTTCCCCGCACTCCCCAAGAAAAACCCAAATACAATAATATTGCCTACCTGAAAAAAAACTGTACCGGGTCGAGCGCGCGCGCTTTTAAAAAAAGAACCAGTTCAAAATTTTAAAAAGCGCCCCCCTCAGGTTTTCTCGCGCGCTCCAGTGGGGGCCACCCCCATTACAACCAATGTTTTCTATTTTATTTTTAGTCCCCTTTTCGCGCTTTTCTCGCTCGCGGGGGCCAAAACTGGGGTACCCTAAAGAAAATTTTTCCCCCCAAAAACCCAAAGGGGTTTTTTTTTGGGGAACCTTTTAAACTCTAGATCCAAAAACCCCCCCCTTTCCTTTTTTTTTAACTGCGTTTTTTCAGCAATTTCATGCGCTCCTTATCACACTATTTTTTTTAACCATCTGTAAAAAAAACCCGTTAAAAAGTCAAATGACTTTTTGGGGTAGTTCTAGGTATTTTTAACTAAGGAGCAGTACCAAAAGTGGACGAAATACAAAAACCCTCACCAAATTTTAAAGGGAAATTTTTACTCTACGCATTTTATTTACACAAAATAATGGGAAAAAGAGAAAATTTTTAAAAATTTTAAGAATATATCCTGATCTTTTAAACGAAGGGGGGGAAAAACCTTTTTTAAAACCCACCCTTTTTTACAAAATTAAAATGAGAATCAAAAATCAAAACCCTTCCCCGGTTTTTTAAGCAAACAAGAATAGATTGGCCCCTTTAAGATTTGGGGAAGACCATGTGGGGCACCTTTGCCTGTCATACTAAACAATCAAATGACTTTTGGACATTTTTTACAGGAGCTTTTAACATGTCATAAGGCCCCCGTTGAAACCCCGGAATCTAAAAGGCGGACCGCAATATAACCGGATAATTTTTAATCTATCAAAAAGAAAAAGGGGATTTTAATTGTGAATTAAATAAAAAGTGATAATTTGAACATGTTTAATTACATATCAAACGAATTTTTTGCCAAAAATATACTCTTTACTAAGTCAATGTAATACAGCAAATATAAGGAATAAATTGTTTGGAGTTTTCATGGATTTATTCCTACGCTAGTTAAAAAAATTCCGTTTCTCATATAAAACACCAAATTTTACTAGAGTAGATTATTTTAGCAAGAAAATTCGTGGTCCACCAGTTGGGAACCCCTGATCTAGAGCAATAATTTAGTATTGTTGAAATATTACATGAAGGAAAACCATGGAAAGCTTGGCCATTATAAGCGTAATTGTAGAGGTGTTAATACATAGCATTATTGAAAATACGAATTATATTGCGTGTCCAAAAAAATTTTTTTTAAATACTGACAACTAATGACAAATTGTTACAATTACATAAAAACAATGAGAATATAATACACTCGAATTAAAACGACAAAGTAGAGAAATTTCCTATTAATAAAATACATGCTACAGTATTGCTAAACTTAAATATTCAATTTGCAGTTTAATCTAATAGGTTTGTCCACTTTAACAAAAAAAAAAAAAAAAAGCATTACAAAAATAGTTATCCACCCGAATTGTTCCTAAATGGTTTTCCATCCTCTCTCCATGCAAGTTCCTACCTTATTAGTATAAATATGAGGACTGCCCGAACAGGTAAAAAGACGAGGCTCACATTATAATTTTTTATAAATACAGTTCTACTAATGCTAATAAAAATAGTAGTACCTTATGCAAAATACTAACAAAATTATTAATATAAATATACCCGCTTCAGTTGTCTAATCCCGGTTTTCCACTCTCCCTCCACGCAAATACGAGTACACTTCCTCTAAATTTAACCATATTCACCCCTAGCATGTTTGCGTGGTTAAATATGAATACAGGCAAAAGAGTATAAATACATGGTGACACAAATACATTTTTTTTAAAAATAGCTTCTACATGAATTTGGATTTTTACTGGATTAACGGCGGTTATCAGTCTTGAAGACCCAGTAGTGCAGCTTATTATTACTATTAAATTATACATAATATTTTAATGAATGTTTGTACAATTTATCTATAAAGCATCAAACGTTGCAATATTATATTTGGTAGTAAAGTCAAAGAAAATTACTTAAAAGATTTCAGATTAAATTTATGCTCCCTCTTACATGCTACGATCCACTTTATTTTATTAAGTTCATCCTTCGAAAAACTAAGATATGTAATATTGCTGTCAAACTTGACATGATTCCTAATTCTTAAAACATTTAAACACATCAACTAGGTGGTATATGTGTCTGGTTTCCCTCAAGTTGTCCCTTCTACAGCTACCCAACTCCCCCGAAGCTGACGTCACGACAAGAAGGAAGGGTGGGAGAACTTGCGCACGGTTTCACCTTTACTTCTTACCACCACGGGTTTACTAGTGCATATTATTTCGTTTCACATATATTACGAGTATTGAGTAAATATCTCCATTTTTAAACAATAGAGCGAGAAAGTCCGTGCGGAGTTACGTATCATTTATTTTTAAATTTCTACAAACTAATCTTATGATTAATAAAATATATAAAATTACATTAATAATACGAATCAAGCCATATGTAGGATTTTTTTTAAAAAATCGGTAGGTTAAGAAAAGGGAGAAAATTAATTAATAGGTTTGTATTTCTGTGCAAAAGTCACATGTAAAATGTTTTTTTTTTAAACATCAACATATGTTTCGTGATATAATTACCTACCCCCGCTTCCCCTTCCCATGCACTGCACCGAACCCTCCACCGACCTTATTCACATATGAAGCTGAACCAGTCTTCTGTAACAACTTATATCACAACAATTTTGAGAAAATGTTAAACGCTTTTTAGCTCATGAGTTAGTTTTCATTAGTTGTTTCCTGGTTTCTCTGACTTTGTGACAAAGTTCCAGACTGATCACTGACTTTGTTCGAATCTTGTAAATTATTTTGCTATTTGAAGCAAACACTTACTTAGTCTCTTTGAAAGAAAAATTCATACTGACGTAAAGTGGCTAAGTACATTGCTGTAATAAAGTTTACAAGTGATTAAAAAATTCAATTCTTTGTTGCGTTGTGAAATATGCTTTCCCTGGTTTGTATGTGTTAAATCAGGGTTAAGTCTTTTTATTGCTTTGTCTTAACTGATATTAGATTTGAGGTCTTTGTAGTATTTTTTTTTCTTTTATTCGTAACAATAATTTCTTCTTTCGTTGAAGATGTCTTGTAGTTTGTCAAAGTATGAAGGTCTATGATCCCAGCACGGCGAGCACGGATCTCTATGACGCGTCACTGCTATGAAATGTCATCCGTAGCACGTCGTATTGATGAAATGCAAGCATAGATCTTTTTAATGGCGTCATACGATCGACGACGCCGCCATTTTCCCGTAATTCATGTCATAACTTACAGTCGTACAAAAATGTTCTGAAATATATAGAGACAAGGTATAAACTCATTGAAAACAAATTGAATTTGTTTAAGCCACTATCTCTACAAGACGATATATTGGCATGTTGAATGTGGGGATGCCAGGCCTCCACCGTGGTTCGGATTCCACGTTAAACTCTAGGTCCTTCATTTTCATCTCACAATCACCCTACTATTACACATTAGCGTAAGTGCGTATAACCCGAATGGGTAGTAAGACGCGCGCCAATAATAATAATAATAATATTGGCATGTTTTTTGAAATGGACGCGCTTTATGAGGAAATTTCTAACGTCAAAGAAATAGTGAAGGCAGCTGTGAAGAACAAATACTTAACACCCGTAAAGAAATGTCACCATTTATTTGAAAATCAAGATTTTCCCAATATGCAAAAAATATTTGCTTTCATGGCATCCATACCGGTTTCAAATGCTGCAACAGAAATGATATTTTCTCAATCAAATATTGTTTGACCCGATAGACGAAACCGATTATCTCTCGAGCATGTAAAAGCAGAGACCAGCTTCAAATTGTCATGTAGTGAATTTTATAACTAAGCAATCAAAAATAAAGCACTTCTAAAAGAGGTGAAATCTAACAAAAAATATATTTTTAATAAAAAGTAATTATTTTATAGTAAAAACTAAATAATTAGTTTTAAGTTTTTTGTTGATTATTTAGATTTTCTGTGATATGATGTGATCTCTTGCAACCTAATAATAAAAATTATGATTATAAAACTGATGATTTTAAAAAACCTAGTTGTATTTTAGTTGTCCCGAATTGATAACCAATATCCCGATTTTTTTTGTACCCTCCGTCCCGAAATTTAGCATACCGGACCTGGCAACACTAGCCGTCATGGTGTACGACGCGCAAAATGAAAATATCCGTGCTCGACTGCTGATCTTTTGACTATTATTATAGTCATTAGTATTTTATTTTGTGTATTTTTTAGACGTTTCTTTATATAATTGGTATGAATATGTGCTATTTTGTAAAATTTTGTGAATTGTCAACATTAAAATATGATAATCTAACCAACTTAAAAAAAACACTTTCTTTCATATTTTTACTTTTAGTTCTGTTTTACTGTATTATTATTATTATTATATTATTATTATTATTATTATTATTATTAGCACCGCGTCTTACTACCCGTTCCAGTAATATACACTTATGCTAATGTGTAATGGTATGGTGATTGTGAGATGAAATGGAGGACCTACAGTTTAACGTGGAATCCAAACCACGGTGGAGGCCTGGCATTCCCCACATTCACAAGATGTCTTGTCAGAGGTGTAGGAAGGGTTTGAAAATCAGATAAATCTGTGCCGGGACCGAGGATTGAACCCCGGCCGCCAGCACAGAAGTCTGACACCTTACCCCTAGACCACCAGGTCACTCCAGTTTTACTGTAAATAACTGTATTAAATCATTTTATAGATTTTTTCACCGCCGCGTCTTACTACCCGTTCGGGTTATACGCCTATGTAATAATTACATCAATATGTTAGGAATTAGGACTATTGAATTTAGAGGAAGTGTTGCCCACATTTTGTGGAGAAAGAGAGTGGAAAACCATTTAAGAAAAACCATCCTCATTACACCCGACCGGAATCGAGCCTCGATATGCCCGTCTTCAGCAGTCTAGTTGATTGCAAGAGTAGCGCCTTAGACCATGTGAACACCGAAGCGGGTAATATACCGTTTTAGCTTGTTTTAGATGTTAACAACGCGTTTTAAACAACCTCCTATGCACATTCAATTACACAATTAGGGTAAGAATGAATTTTCAAGAAATTGTTTTGCGTTTGCGTGAAGAGAGAGAGAGCGAGAAACCATTAGGGAACAAACACCCTCAGTACATCGGTGTGAGATTCGAACCACCGACCTTTCCATCACCGGCAAACCAGACGGCTTGACGTTTATCATGCGTGTCCACTGGTATATTTTTAACATGCATTGTTCTTTATAAAGATAGAATAGTGTGGCCTTTACGTGTGTACGTAAAACCAGAAACCGCAAATGGTATTGTGTGCTACACGTGTTCTAGCAATTGTAAGGTCACAACAAAAGAGTCTTCTCAACGAGAACATTCGATGATGATGAGGACGGCGGGGAAAGAGTCGGCAATTAAGTGTGGAAGTCTTCTTGAAAAACACGATCAAAATCAACTCATGCCCACGATGGTTCGGTGAGAGGGGGGACTGACTTGATGTTGGCCGTACACAATAACTTCACCTTCATCGGCCCATGTGTTTTTGGGCCTCCTCTCCCCCACCCCGACCCCCTGACAGATGGCCATAATATGACCGCGCTACCACAAGGTCCGATCCATTGACGGGGGATGGAGGGAGGATCGGGGCACGCGTAATGTTTTCTTACGATGAATGAGTTCTTTATTTACTCGGCGAAAAACGAGTTTATTCGTTATTTGTACACGTACCTATGTTCAAAAATACTAATAATATAGTATGCCCATATTTATTAAGCCACATCCATTTATTTCCATAAGTAATTCAAAATAATTCACTAATTTAAAATACCAAAACCATAGCATTACAAAATAGATGATACGACAAAATCACACTAAAAAAATCTTCCAAGATATAAGTTTTCCTCATAAAAACAAACACATCGTCGTGTTAATCACAATAAACACTCTTTATATATTCATTTAAAAAAACTGTTCAAATCATTCTAAATACATTTTAGATTTTTAAAATTAAGTTATTTGCATACTCTCCTAAAACTATAAGCGTACTATTACTATTTATCAAGAAAAACTATTCCCAAAACCCCATTTTGAACTCAATCTCAAAGACCAGTTTCAAAAAATTTCCAATTTTTAATAATTTGTCTTTATGTATGTTCATTTTATAAAAATAAACATACAGTTATTTAGCATGTAAGATAGTGGTCCGAAACCAATTTTGAACAAAATTGTCATAGCTATTTTAAAAACCAAATCATATTTTTACAAATATTAGGCAGCAGTTGACTACTGTAAAAATAAGTTTTTATTTAAATGATTCTTAATTAATTTTTATATTATAAATAACAGATATCATTACAAAAAAAAATCGCTGGAGCAATTTTTTTAAATATTCAAAAATTTTCAGTTAACTGTCAAAAAACGAATTTTATATTTTATTTGTCATGTCAAACACTCCCACAAATACACATTTAAACAAATGGAATAAAAAAAATCATTCATCAGTAAGGTACCATTAATTTGAGGGATTTTTTAAAACCCTGACTATATTAACTCGGTTTCTAATATTTGAATGTATTCCTTAATATAACCTTTTTACTAAATTAGTTCTAATTAATTGGGCTAGTTTATATATAAATTATTCTACTACAACTCCAGGGTTAACATTTCCTCACTATGTTACATCTTATTTCTCTCTCCTATTACTAATTGTAATAGCCCAGTCATTTTTGACCAATAAAACACCAAACCTGGGAATGGAAGACAGAAAGTCCCAGGAAATCTCGCGCTTGCTTCCTTACAAAAGGGCCGACAAAGATGGCAGATATGAGATTTGGCTCTTAAAATTTTAATGGTTATAAATATTTTTTAATTTGAGATACTAACTTCGTGTTTGGCTGGTTTTTTAGATCAAAATCTATAGATTAATAATACTTTGTTTTCCCCTAATTTATATATTTTTATGGATGATAAAAAATAAGATAAAATAAAAATTTGGGAAAATACCAACATTCTTGACTTTGACCACAACTATCTACGAAACCGTTACCAAAACTGATAACATACCTCAACAATTATTTTAGGTTGTTCATTGGCTACAAATTGGTGTTCTCGTGTTAGCTCTAGACTGTCTCAATACTCCTTATATCGTGCCGTGATTGGTTCATTGTCACTATATTCATGGTATATTATTATTAATATTGCTTAAAGGCCCATTGACACAATGAGGTCATTAGGGCCTTGACATTTAGAGATCCAGTAAAATCCTCATGGGGAAGAAAATGATGAATAGTACACCCGTTGCAATGGGCGGGTGGATACGAAAATAAGATTGAATATACAATAATAAACATATGCGTTGTAAAAATACTCAATATGAGAAAATAACCATTTGAAACAATCCATTTCAGTAATCAAATGGGGTATTAGAATGTTTAAAGTGATACAGCGGCTAATAAAAAACCACGGGTGTATGCACTAAATAAAAAATAAAAAAACAAACATGTTAAAGCATACTAAAAGACGTGTTAAAAAGACAAAACAACATATTAAAGTACACTAAAAATGTTAAAAAATAATCTCAATACGAGATAGAATCCAAATGAGCCACTTTATATAAGTGACTCAAATGGCATTCAAAAGATCCCCCTGGCGTATAAAATGAAGTAAACAAATAACTCCATCCGTGCTATCGCGTAATAAAAAACATAAGTCACCTTTAAAATCAAGACCAGGGAGGATAGGGGCATACTTACGACACTCCACTAAAATGTGGTACACACTAAGGGAGCATCGCAAAACTCACACACTGGAGGTGGATCCCCTCTCAATAAAAATCCATAGGTCAATGATATGTGGTCGACGCGGAGCCTTATCACGATGACATCCTCTCGTCTAGACTTTCGTATAGAAGAGGGCCACCGTGACACACCGTCCCTTATGGAACGCAGCTTGTTCTGAGCAGGGTTGAAACCCACTGCTCGTGCCAGGTGCTTAAGACCCCACGCCGAACATAACCCTTCAGGTCTAAAAACATGATACCTAAACTCGCCTCAGGAGGGAGATGAACCGCCACCTTGGCCGCCAGTTCATTTCCTGGAATACCAGCGTGACCAGGAGTCCAGCAAAATACGAGCCGGGTGCTTAATGAATCAATTTTTAAATTTTGCTCAAGTATCATCTGCACGAGGTGATTCCAGGAGTAGAGAATGGACAATGCCAACACAACACTCATTAATCTGTACAGATGAACACTGAACGGTGACACGATAAACAAAACATAATGATTTAAAAATTTCGTATAATTCAGTCGTAAAAACAATGCTTAACCAGGTAAACCGAATTTTAAAATGGATCCTTACACAATAAAAGTGCATCCCACGGAGGCCCCGCATTTCGAGCCATCCGTGTAAATATGTTTAAAACCCTGAAAGTGGGTTGCGAGGAGCTCATTAAAGGTCTTCTCATATACAAAGTACGTGGTGGTCGCTTTAGGGAACTTGGTAATATCACAATTGCATTGAGGTAGGCGCATCCTCCAGTGAGAAACTAGACCTGGGGATGTGGGAATAGCCTTTGGCAAGACTATCCCAAACGTGTCGAAAACCGATAGCATCCAGATCCCAACCGGCCTTATACTACGCCATTTGGTTTCAGACAAGACACGGTTAGGGAGATGAAACACAGGATGGTAGGCAACATGCTCTTGCATGCAGTGCAGTTTCGACACGTAAAATGCCAGAAGATAAGACCGCTGGTAAGGCGTCGGATTCAGCACAGATGCTGACGACTAACTGGTACGAAAAGCACCGATGGCCAGTCGTATGCCAGCATGGTGGACAGTATCCAGCACCTTTAACGCCGAAAGTCTCAATGACCCGTAAACAAAACAGCCGTAGTCTAGTTTATATCTTACCAATACCCTATACAGGCGCATAAAGGTTTCCCTATTAGCACCCCATGACCGTCCGCTAACCACTTTGATCAGGTTGAGTACTTTTATACACCTCGATTTCAGGTCTTTGATTTGGGGATGCAAGTTAATTTAAAATCAAATAAAAGTCCCTGAAAACTGAAGGTCTCTGAGACTGGTAAAACAACGCGGATCATTAAAATACTGGGGATTTTTATATTCCGCGTAATCTATGAAAGTGAAGACCCCTAGCCGGGGGCTAAGGGGAGATGGGACCACTCGTAGTCCGAGGCGCCGCGGCCCGCTTCCATGGTAATCTTGTTCTCATCATGATATGAAGTGCACCCAGGACGAAGTCAGGGGAAATTGTATTAGAGGTCCGTAACGATTCTGACGTGCAAATTGACTGTCGGAGCTTGGTATGAAGAGGAAAGACTAATCGAAACATCTAGTAGCTGGTTCCCTCCGAATTTTCACTCGGAAATAATGAGGTAGTCTCATACGGTAAAGCGAATGATTAGAGGCCTTGGGCCGAAACGACCTTAACCTATTCTAAAACTTTAAATGAGTGAGATCTCCGGCTTGATCGATAGCTTGAAGCCGAAGATGGATCGGAGCACCAAGTGGGCCACATTTGGTAAGCAAAATTGGCACTGTGGGATGAACGAAACGCCGAGTTAAGGCGCCCGAATCGACGCTCATTGGAAACCTCCACTTTCCGTTGACGACCTTGGCAACTAACCCGGCTCTTCTCTGTTTATTATTGAATACCACTGCCTTGAGCTCCTAAATGAAAGTGCGCCGGTTCAATATCTTAGTAGAAGGGCCTTAGGGATGACAATAACCGGGTACCCTACTTTGAGAAAAGATCGGTTGCGTTCATGAGGCCCGGACGTAAAATTGGCACTTTCCTACACCCACTTGCTGCGACGACCTCTCTCGGCGATGCTCTATGCGAAGGTTGTCATGTCTAGCGTCGTATAGAGCCTCTCGCCGGGACAGTTAACAGGGCCATATGTACTAGAACCAACTTGGATTACCCTGGTCTACGATCCGAGTATTGTGTAGGTGTCCCCAACATGGCATGGCCGACAACATTGTCGCCGCTGGCAACGTACTGCCAAACACTGCTGGCAACTGTCTGCCCGGCCCCTCGCAGGGTCGTAATATACATAAGAGGCGGAAACGGGTAAGGCCGTCAACCCTTTAATTGAAAAAATCCAGGAAGTGGTGAGGCCCCAGCCCCGCTTCCTGGTGATGTCTCGAGACGATGCCAACGGAAACCTTAAGCGGGTCAGCCCATTTATCCTCGAAAGAGCGATAAATGGTGCAGCAAAATCAAACGTCTCTATAAGGAAATTGCGTGATGGCGCTTTTTTGATACAGACTGTAATGACGTCCAGTTCTCACACATCATGGCTATTACTGAAATACCGTCGAATAATACGGCTTCAATACCAGTGAAGGTGGAACCTCACGGGTTCCTCAATGTTTGCAAGGGAGTGGTCACTTGTTTCGACCTCGACTGCGTAAGCATTGAGGAGATCTGTGAGAGCTTTCCCCCCAGCGTGTAACCGAAGTGTACCGTATTGTCACAAAAAAGAATGGACAAGAAAGAAGACGGATACGTATATCCTCACATTTGCGACTCCTACCCTTCCGAAGGAGGTCCGAGCAGGCTTCCACGTGATCAGGGTCCGGCCGTATGTCCCTAACCCTCGGCGCTGTTTTCAGTGCCAGGAATTTGGGCATACGAAGCTGCGAAGCCATGGTAAGCCCCAAACCTGTGCGGATTGTGGACAGGAGGCTCACGAAACACCATGCGAGTCTCCTAAATACTGCGTCAACTGCAAGGGTCCGCATTCCGCCTGGTCTCGGGCCTGTCCAAAATGGAAGGTAGAGAAGAAAGTCTGGAAATACAATCTGAAAAGAAGATCCCATATGCCCAGGCACGCAAGGAATACGTATCGAGTCAAGCCCGGTATTTCAGACTTCATATAGCCGGATTGTCAGTCAAAATATAAACTGCCCCAACTGCCATTGCGCAGTTAATCTTGCTAAGGAGCCAACGCGACCAGTGCCATTGGTCTCTTCTCGAGACACCTATGTTGATTCCGCGCCAACTTCTGTGGCGACAAAACCTTTAAATGTGGCCAAACCGCCACAGCGGTCGTCTCCCCCACCTATACCACCGAGGAGACCTCATCGAGGAACTCCTCCGAGCCCACCTCGGGGAATCGACCCGAGCCCACCTCGGGTAATTCCCCGAGCCCGCCTCGGGGTACTAAAACAAGGGCGGCCGTTGTTAAGCCTCTCACACCCACCTCTGGGCTTCCGGAGGTGGGGACGAGTTGCGGAACAGTTGAGGCCGCTAAGGCGAGTCCCACTGGTGCCTTGAAGAAGGACCAGCGAGATACCGCCGAAAAAATTATATAAAAAAGCGTCAAAGGCCTTAAAGCCTTCGAACAAGAATCCGACTCCCCAGTCTCTCCAAAATAAGCCGAAGCCTCTCCTGAAGTGAGAGTACAGGAGATACTGGGAAAGGAGAGAGGGCCTAAAACGGACCTCAACAAATTTTTATTCTTAAAGGATAGTGAAATGGATTGCGAGGATAACTAAATTTCATACTAATAACTTATGTCGCTACTACAATGGAATTGTAGGGGTTTTATGCTCGTGTAGAGGAAATTAAACAAATAATTTCTTCCCTGCATCCTTCCATCTTGTGTTTGCAGGAGACCCACTTCCGCCCAACTGACAACCCGATGCTTCGTGGGTACGATGTGTATCGTACCGACAAGCCTTTCTTTGATCGAGCTAGTGGAGGTGTGGCTATATTCGCACGAAGTACTATATATCAAAAGAATATTAATATTGTTTCTGATCTCCAAGTGATTGCCGTCAGAGTCTCCCTTCCTATGGAGGTAACTTTATGCTGTATCTACCTCTCACCAGGTGAACGTGTTTCCAAGAGGACTCTAGAGGCCCTCTTTACACAACTTCCCGCCCCCTATATCATCTTGGGGGACTTTAACGCGCATAACCAGGTGTGGGGGTCTAATTTTACAGACATCCGCGGGAGGATGGTATAGGATATTCTTGTCTCGGGAAACCTGGTGTTTATGAACACCGGGACCCAGACACACTTCTCCACCTTTAATGGTGTATCCTCTGCCATCGACCTAGCTCTATGTAGCCCCGGGATTGCTGCTCACTTCCTTTGGGAGGTTCACTCGGACCTATGTGGCAGTGATCACTTTCCCATTCTGCTTTCACAAATCCAAGATCCTCCCATTACAGCACGGTTACCCCAATGGTTCTTAAACGTGCTAACTGGGATAAATTCCGCGAGCTCACCGTATTCGACGAAACCCATTCTCCTGACGTCGATGTTAAGGCTGGGCAATTTACTTCGACGGTCATCGCGGTGGCGAGGGCATCCATCCCTAAATCCTCGCCAAACCCGCGCCACCGTCCTGTTCCCTGGTGGAACGAGGAGTGCCGGCTGGCTATTTCTAACCGTCGAAGAGCCCTGCGTATCTTTAATCGACGTCCTACTTCGGATAATCTGGAGTCATTCCGGATTCTACGTGCAAGAGCTCGCCGTATTATTCGAGAAAGCAGAAGAGAGTCTTGGAGACAGTTTATTTCTACCCTTACTATTTACACTCCCACAACCAAGGTTTGGGATCACATTCGTAAAGTACGTAGTAGCAAAAATACCATTTATAATATACCCGCACTCATGTCTAACGGTTCACTTGTCTCCTCCCCTATGGAGGTCGCCAATGTATTGGGCTCGATGTTCGCCGCTATTTCTAGCACTACGAGCTACTCTAACGAGTATGCGGTGCATAACGCAGCATTGAGTGCCTTACTATTGATTTTGGCCAAAATCGGGGGGTTTATAACTCCCCCTTTACTAAAGAGGAACTTACCTATGCCCTGTCCCAGGCGGGCAATACAACTTCTGGCCCTGATGATATCCATTATGAAATGTTGAGCCAACTGTCCCCTGCTGGACGGGCGTTCCTCTTAGACCTCTACAATTATTTTTGGGAATCTCGTCAATTCCCAACACTGTGGAGGCAAGCAACCGTTATCCCAATATATAAAAGTGGCAAGGATAAATTAGAGCCAACTAGTTATAGACCGATAGCCTTAACTAGCTGTGTATGCAAAATATTAGAAAAAATGATAAATAAACGACTTATATGGTGTTTAGAATCCCGCAATCTGCTATCCAATATTCAATGTGGTTTTCGCCGTAACCGATCCACGGTTGATCATCTCGTCCATCTTGAGACTGCTGTTCGTGACGCCTTTCTCCATAAACAGCATCTTTTGGCTGTTTTCTTTGATTTATAGAAGGCGTACGATACCACATGGCGTTACGGCATCTTAAAAAACCTTTTTAATTTGGGGTTCCGGGGATCCTCCCTATTTTTATAGCTAATTTTATGTCAGATATACACTTTCGGGTAAGGTTAAACAACACATCCGATGCTTTTATTCAAGGATCTTGTCCCCTGGATTGCCCTGGGTACTGGGCTGAGATTTGTGAGTTGCCCTGACCCAGTCATCAGGGCCCTTAATGGTGGGGATGTAATGGTTGCCAGCTTAAAAGCTATGGCTAATAAACGATGGATAAGATATCATTATGATCAGCACGATCTATTAAAATTCAAGAATGATTGCCGACGCAGGGAACTTAACCAAATTGCCCAAGGTAGGGGGTAAAGTCGCACGCCGGTGATGTATATGGGAACTGTTTCTTGAGATACCCTACCCTCCTTAAGCCCTGCAGATTTATCACAGCTCTGCAATTAAGATCGTACAGTAGTGGCAAAAGATCTAGTTTGAACAGAGCAATTCCTCAAATGGAATTATTATGCAGTAAATGTAAGTAGGGCCGTGACACTGGCCCATATTCTAGGGCAGTGTACTCACACAAACCCATCCAGAATAAAGAGACATGATGAGAATTGTACCTTGATTGAGGATAGTGTGTTGAAGGGGACAGAGGCGGCAGAAATAGCTAAGGAACCGAAGTTGATCAGCCCAAATGGGTGGAAACTCAAACCGAACCTGGTCATAAACAGCCGGGGAAGGGTCCTCGTGGTCGATGTGACAGTCCGCCACGAGTATGGGAGTACCTCCAGAGGGCCAGGACCGAGAATGTGGAGAAGTACTCGGTCCTGCTTCCGTCTCTGAAGGAGCAGTTTGTGGTAGATGAAGGTGAGGTTTTCCCTGTTGTAGTCAGGACCACGGGGGCGATGCCATGGGCAACGGTTAGTTGTCGTAAGAAGATTGGACTGACGGCAGCCCGAGATCTTAAGACTATATCGCTGATACCTCTTCGGAGTTCACTCGAGATCTGCCATGCTTTCTTGGATTACGACGGGGGCATTCGCTGAATCCGGCAATCACCGTTTCTTTCCTTTTTATTCTTGTGCTTATGTATTTATACTCATATACTCCCCTTTACAGAGTATTTTTCTGTGTCTTTATTTCTTAGCCGATATATTTATTATGGCTGCTTATTGTACTCTGTGAGTATTTTTATTCATTGTCCTTATCCTATCGTATATTTACAGCTTTATGCGGGGGCTGGTATTCTTATTTTAGCCAATTTCTTTTATTTTCCCTTTATTAGCCCATATTGGGCACCTCCTTCCTTTATCCGTTCCAATTCCCTCCTGTGAGGTGGTGCGAGTCCTGTTTTGCATTGGCAGGGTGGCGGTTCGTTTATCGAATGGGCACCTCCACGTGGTTTTCTCTGGTAACGTGTGCCGCTTCACAGCCACGGCCAAGACCCATCTCCTTCAGGAGGCCGTTAGCTAATTTCCCTCCCATGATTGTTCCGGCAGTGGTGGCCGGCGCTATGGGACATTAATGGGACATTTATTAGGTGTAGGGAGAAGTTCTGGGAATCCCTACACCTAGCATTATCCAGAAATTGATATCGGCCGGGACTCCAACGGCGTTAAATCAAGAGAAGGAAGTTGTCGCCACGGCGTTTAGTTTTTTGAAATGGCGCGGCAAGAGAAAGACAGAGACGCCACTTGGAGCAATGTGGACGTGATACCGCTCAGTGAACTAGTCACCAGGATGGCGGCTGCTACGGTCTTGGGAGACGCAGCTGTTGCGGCGAATTTCAATTAAATATGGAAGGAGGAAGATCTTCGGGCGGAAGATCTGATAATAATGGAGTGGCAAGAGGAGCTCCGGAGGTGAATTGGGAGGCTCGGGTGTGACAAGGGGTGTAAGTATGCAGCGGAGATTAACAGGCTGCTGGATACGATGAGGGAGCTGTTGGTTGCCCCCCCCCTTTACAGGGGTCACTGGACAGTCTCTACGATTAGATGTTCCCCTTATTCACACCTAAACCGGGTGGTGAAGACAGTAGTCCGCAGAGGGGCAAGGGCAAGATTACCCATTGAAAGATCAAGAAGTATCGCTATGCGAGTACCCAGGACCTATACAAGAAAAATCCTTATCTGTTGGCTAAATGTCTGAGAACGAAGGTGAACCATGTCCCGTCAAACATGGAGGAGCTTAATCGGATTGAGTTTGTGGAGCTATATGGTGGACTGTGGGCACGAAGCCGGAGGTTAAGCTCGTGGAGCCGAAGCCAATACAAGACCCCATCATGGTGGATGAAATTAAGGTGAGGGTCACTAAACTCAAGAAGGCCTCTGTCCCTATACCAGATGGGGTGCCCTGGTTGGGAAAGGGGTCAATACCAAGTTGGCTGATTATTTAACCTGTTCCTGTTGTAGGGGCTGATTCCGGCCAAGTGGAGCGAAAACAGGTCCACGCTCATATTAAAGTATGGTAAGGATCCTAAGTTGGTGACCAACTACGTTCCATTAACCATCAGCTCAGTTATTAGCCGGCTGTTCTGAGGTTTGGTCTACCAGTGGTTGAGGAAAGTCATTAAGTTAAACCCAAAGCAGAAGGGATTTACAGACGAGCAGGGCTACTTCAACAATGTCAGGCTCTTGGTTGAAGTAGCCAGGCTAATGAAAGCATTGGGTGGTGGTGTGGGGGTACAGTTGGAAATTTCAAAGGCATTTGACACTGTACCCCATAAGGCCATTGGGCCCTCGTTAAGGAGGCAAGGGGTGTTGTCAGTAATGGTGTGGCTGGTGGAGCAGGCATACGAATGTACCAGGACAGCAATAAGACATCCCAAAGGCGATGTGGAGGTCTGTTTGGAACACGAGTGGAGCAGAGGGACCCCCTTTCACCTTTGATATTTAACATGGTATTAGACGGTCTCATCATGGAGCTGAGGCAATGCCTGGATACCGGGTCGAGAACATTAACATCTCATGTGTGGCGTTTTACTGACGACCTGTTCCTCTTCGCCGATGATGCGAGGAAGGGACAAACGTTGATTGATAGGACAGTGATCTTTCTGGGTGACCTTGGAATGAGCATATCGGTGCAGAAGAGCTCGGCCTTTGTGATTCAAACCCTGAAGGCGACATGGGTTCTTTTCGACCCCAGAATTGAGGTGCGTGGGGTCGACCTGCATAGCGTCAAGGTGAGAGAACTGCGGAGGTACCTGGGCATGGTTTCTCGCTGTTGTTGGGCATCGATGTCCGGGTGATGAGGACAAGTCTGAGCGAAGTTCTTAGGTGAGTAGAGGGAGCTCCTATCAAACCACATATAAACTCAGGCTGTTAAATACCTACTTGATCCCGCATTACTTATACACACTGGTGATGGCCATTACATCCAGAAATATTTTAGTCGAATTTGACGATGTCATTCGTAACAGTGTTAAAAAGATATTGCACCTGCCTAGGTCCATCAAGGACGGGTTGATCTATTGCAGTAATAGAAAGGAGGGCCTGGGGGGCCAGAGGCTCGAGGGGCTTGTCCCTAGGGTAGCACTAGGGGCCGGGTTGAAGCTCCTCGACTCGGAAGATATGTTGGTTGGGGCGATCAACGGGGGAATTGCTATGAAACTGAGCTGGAGAGGATGGCCAGAAATGCCAGGCTCAGGTACCCATATACTTATGCCGACCTGAGACATTATAAGGAAGTCTGCAATAGAAAAATGTGAACATATGGGCTGTCCAGAGATTAAAGGACGGGCAGTGAAGTCCCTTGAGAATGATTAAGTTAGGCAATGCTTTTTTGAGGGAGCCTACCTTATTGAAGCCGTGCAGGTTTATTACGGCCCTCCAGTTGCGCACGAATACTCGAGAGTACAGGTCGAGCCTGCACAGGGCTATCCCTAAAAACGAACTGTTGTGCCGGAAGTGTCGGGCTAGTCGGTAAACTCTGGACCACATTCTTGACCAGTACACCCATACTAAGGCGCCGAAGATTCGGCGGCATAATGAAATCCATTACCTGATCGAGGGCCGCGTCTTGAGTTCTGGGAAGGATGGGGTAGTCACTAAAGAGCCAGAGATCGATTGTCCCGAGAAGGAAAACTCAAACCTGAGCTAGTCGTGAAAAGCCATGGCAGGGTCTTCGTGGTCGACGTAACAGTCCGCCATGAAGATGGGGATTACATTCAGAGGGGGAGGGCAGAAAATATAAAAAAGTACAAGCCCATACTACCTAACTGAGTGCACAGTTAGATGCAATAAGCCCTGGCGTAGTACTTCCTATTGTAGTAGGAACGCGGGGAGACATGCCACTCCCCACTATTGAGTGTCTAAGGAGGCTGGGATCACAGATACAGGCTTGCTGTAGACGATATTCATGATCGCTCTGAGGAGCATTATAGAGATTATCATGCGTTCCTGGACTACGACGGAAGACTGTTTTAAACCAGCGAGCACCGCCTCAGGTTTTTAACTTGTTAACCCCCTTTACCATTCTTTTATATTCCTGTTCTTTTTATCTTCTCTGGTTATATTTGTTTGTAAGCCCTGCATTCTCTTTTAATACTTTTAACCTATTGGCTACATTTGGTTGTAAGTCCAGTGCTTTTCTCTTTTACTATTTTATATTTTATTCCTCCTCTTTTGGGAGTTTTATTGTTTTAATACACTCCCTCTTTACAGGAGTAAAGTTCTTTTATCCGCTTTTTAGTATTTTATCTCTCCATTCAGGAGAATTTATCTTACTGACTTATTGGCGGGCAGCCTGTGTTTTCTTTTAATGCCATCCTCTACAGGGCATATACTTTTAGTGTGTTTGTCCTTTTCCTTTGTATGATGAGACGTTGAGAGTCCTACCTGGAACTTCACCAGGAGGGCGGCGGTTCGCTTTGCGAGTGGGCGCCTCCACGAGGCTTTCCCTGGTAACATACTCTGCATGGCTAAGACCTATATCCTATGGGAGGCCGCTTACTAATTCCTTCCCTCCCCCCTTGAGAAGAGTTCCGGCAGTGATTGGGCAGCGCCAAGGGTCTATAATTCCTCTCTCTCTTTGTATTTCCGGGCGTGAGGAGAAATTTTGGTGATCCTCACTTCCTACAACTACCAATGGTATAGACGAAACACCTACAGCCTAAAATAAAGAGGTGGAAGTTGATGCACAAGCGTTTAGATTTAGTCAAATGCCTCCCCATCTAATTAGTGACGCGCATGAATGGATTAACGAGATTCCCTCTGTCCCTATCTACCTAACTCTTCCTGAACTCCTGGGAAGGACTGGCGGTTGGGGGAGGCTGTAAAGAACCCCCCAGCGGTTAGTCAAGTACGGGAGGTTCAACCGGTCGTAAGCCCAGATAAAAGAGGAACGTTGGAAGTAAGTTTGTCGCCCCAACCTAAAAAGACCGCCCAGACCAAACCCGGCGCAACAGGTCCCACCCTAAGGGGTGATTGGATGGATGTAGTCAACCCTCTATAAAATTAAAACGGACAATGCCCGGCGATCTTGGCTACAGTGTGTTGGAAAGGGATGATTCAGCCCTTCCCGCAAAACAATCGTGACTAATCCCGAACAACTGGTATCCCGTCCACTCTGAGCCTGGGTTTCGTCCCAGAGTTCCCCGGCTTAACGATATGAGTGGACTTCCCCCTCGAAAGGGTGTTGGGGGAGTGTGGTTGGCTCGCTTTATGGAAATCGGTACCTCGTACAGGTGTAGCAGCTCGCATTGGGGGGCGAGGTCATAGAAACCGCTTGGTGGAACCGGCTCTGGGGAAGCTTTGGCGAGTGGTCCGTAAGGAATGCTCGTCGTGGCGACCTGGTGGTCTGCAAAGCGACGCTGGTGGTAACTCTGGAGGGCTATGCTAGGTTGTTACAAACCGATGAATCACCGGGAGGACGGGCCCATTACCTGATTAAGTGTAGGTCCCTTGCTTAACTGTGTGTTGTCGGGGTAGTAGGAGGCGAAGGTTGAGGAGTGCACCACCTCTCCATGTTTCCGGGAACGGTGGGTGGTGGAAGAGACCTTGAAACCTGATGTGGCTGCTGCACAGAAGGGGACCTCTTGGGTGGAAACGCCCAGGAGAACCCAGTACGGTCGAATACCCCTTGATTATGAGCATTATGCTTGCGGGGGGCCGTTAAATCCAAATACTCCTTCCATGCCAGAGGAGGCGGTTCGATGTAAGAGACGCCCCCAAACCCACTTTCTATCTTTCATAATGGCGACAATTAACGATATCAGTGTTACTTACGCCAAGATGAATGTGCGAAAGGATAACGAGCGTGATAGCGAGAGGAGCGAGATAGGTGAAGTGGAGCTGGGCAAGGAGTGGCGAAAGGCCAGAGTTAGAGTAAGGAAAGTGAATGTTGGGAGACGTGAGGAGTGTGAGGTAGGAAGTAATGGTAGGCAGGGTAGAAGTGACGAAGAAAGTAAGGTGGTGTGGAGCGAAATAATGGGTAAGAATGATAACGGTCTGAAGTCGACCGACAGCAAATGGGAGGCTGCATCCTAATTCAACACCCCACCTTCGAGAAGAGTTCGGGCAGTGGTTGGCCGGCGCTAGGGGACTTTAATAATTTTCTCTCGTTTTATTTCCCGGAAGTGAGGAGAAATTGTAGGTGATCCTCACGTCTTACAGCTACCAATCTTTTGGCTGAGACAACTAGTGGCCCAAGATAAAGGATAAAGAGGTGGAAGTTGGTGCCTTCCAAGCATTTAGATTTAGCCAAATGCCTCGTAATCTAATTAGTAAAGTGCATGAATGGATTAATGAGATTACCTCTGTCCCTATCTACTAGGAGTGTTATAAAGCAGGAATTGATTAAAAATGGTTGGTAATTTTTTGAGATATAAAAAATTATTAGTCCACTAAAACGAGCTTCTGTTCCAGTCACTTAAAACAGGTATTTACTTAAATTTCTTTTCCTGTTGATTTAAGAGGGTTTTGACATTTGAATTAAAATTGTAGGTAAGTAGTAGAAGCGTTATAAAGCAGGATTTGTTAGAATCGGTTGATCATTTTTGAGATAGACTTGTTTTTGTGAATTGTGGACTTGGAATTTTCGTGACACTTTGGAAGGAATTGTTAATTGTTAGGCTTCCTTTGTTTTTAAGGATCTTTGTATTTCAATAGAAGTTGTTTTGGTTGTTGTTAAGCAGGTTTTAAAGTAGGAATTGTTAAATTTGATTGAGAATTTTGTGAGATAGGCTTATTTTTCTGATTTGTGGACTTTACCTTTCTTCTTTGTTTCAGTCATACAAGGTATCTGTTTATTCTCTCCTTAGTTGATTGTAGTGGTTTAATTTGAGTTCACTGATTGTGTCTTTCTAGATTAGATTAGGCTTTCCTTGTTTAATTAATTTGCTGTCCTTTCTTTGCGATTTTTGTTGATTTTCTGTAGAATGTTTTCCAAGTCAGGGAAGTCGGCTGAGACGCATCTGTTTGGGACACCGCAGGGGATGGAGGGCCCTTCGATCGTACGCCTGGATTTCCCGCGGGTGTTATTTGTTCCTGGGACTCCGGGGCTGAGCAAGAAGTGGGCCCTGAGCGATGACTAAGGAACAAAGGAGACTAGGGAGGTCACCTCGCGGCGGAAGACCAGGGAGTCTCTGCCGGGACCGAGGCCCGAGGGTGGCTGACCTGGGGCGCCTTGTAATGACTCTGAGGAATCGCTCGACTGAGTGTGTCGCCGCCATCCCCGTGGGAGACAATAAAGTCGGGAATCTACATTGACAGTGACATTTTTTCGGACTTGGAATATTTTTTATTACCGGGGGGACGATATCTCGACGAAAGTCGGGGACTCGGTTGTTAGGCGCGTCGGGCCGGTGCCAGTCCGGGTCGAAATTGAGGCCGAGTTGCTGTCGGGAGTCGTAGAGCCGGTGGTAGGGTAAAGTCCGCCGGTGGCGTTCGACCGATTGCACAACCTTTGACAGCTGTCGTGGAGTGAACATAGGGGCAAGAGTATAACCGTGGCCGATATTTTGACGGTAGTCGAAGGAGCGATCGGAGTGCCCGTCGTGACGGTGTCCCGTGGCCTCGACTGACTCTGAGATATCGCTTGTCAGAGCCGGTTGCCGCCACGGTCGCCAAGGACGATAGTTTCGGGAAATAACATTGACGGTGATATTTTTACAGACTATGAATTTTTTTTTTTCTGGCAAGGAGGGCCGAGAGATATACGGGCGTCCGAGTATCGGTCGTGGGTTGCGTCGGGCCCGTGCAGATATAAAGTGCGACCTAGGCTTGATATTTTGACGGGAGCCCGAGCTGGCCAGAGGGTGCGACACCACCGGTGAAATTATAGGAGAATATTTTCAATATCCAGCTTTCGCGGTACTTGTTCGAGCTACCGGATACGCTGTACCTCGTCGGTCGCGGGTGCGTCAGGCCGATGCCTGTCTAGCGTAAGACCGAGGCCGATATCTCGACGGGAATCTGAGGGTCGGTCGTGGGGTTGCGTTTGACCGGTGCCGGTCCGGGTCGAGACCAAGACCTTGACGGCAGTCACAGAGCCGACGGTAGGGCAGAGCGTGCCGGAGGCGCTTGACATCAAACGTATGACGGTAGTCGGAAGGTCAGTGTATGGTGGCGTACGAACGGTCGAGGGTCGGACCGAGGCCGAGATTTTGACGGCAGTCAAAGGTATGGTTGGAGGATCCATCGTACCTGTGCCCCGTGGCCTCGACAGACTTTGAGGATCGCTCGTTTGAAATATTCATCGCCACGGCCGTCAGGACGAAAGCTTCAGGTAACTACATTGACGGTGAAATATTTTCTGGGCTTTAAAAAATGTTCACTTGCGTAAGCGGAGATAGTTGTACAGTGAAGCTTAGGTAAGGGGGTGGGTGGGGTAGTCGTCCTGTCCTAAGGTATCCGTAGGTACCACCCACCAAAACCAGGACTCACTAACCCCAGCGGATACGGAGATAGCCGGGGGGGGGGGGAAGGTAGGGGGGGGATGACCAGCCCCAAGTTAAATCTAAGTACCACCCACCATAACCTGGAATCCCTATCCATAGCGGTAAAGGCGGTACAAGGGTCTTGCTGTTTAAGTTAAGTGCCCACCCATGTCACCTAGGCGTCATAAGGACAACGTGTAGAAGAAACGCTAACGCTGGGTGAAAATCTCTCGTCTCTGCTCCTTGTCTTTCAATTGTTACAAAGTCACGAAAATATCATCTCAAAAGTTTAGGTAGGTATGAAAGACGTTGCTAGGGATACAGAGCAGATTTACAAATTAGTAAAGTTTAAATCCAAGTACCACGAACGGATATAAACTGCCACAAGCGGACGACGGCCCGGAATACGCGCGAGAAAGTATACAGAGTCGAAAATCATCCAAGTTCCAGAAAATATTCAAGTCCTGAAAGTCGGAAACATAATCAGAGTCCAAAAAGTTAAAAAAAAATCTCGTACTCTTATTATTTTTCCAAGTCGAAAAAAGTGGAAAAATAATCAGTATTCAACTTGCAAATTGTTTAATAAGTTGTATAGTAGCGCCTAACTCAGCTGAGTGTTTATTTTGTGTTAGTCAGTTGGCCTTACTGTATACGATACTTTTTTATTGTTTGTTCTAACATGGATTTATTTTATAACCTCATTGTATAATTTATTCGGTCTTGAGATTGTTGACCATGTCTCAAAGTTAATTTTGTATGTGATAATAAAACATGGCGCAGTCGGTAGTGTCTGCAGTGGATTATCTGTGATTCAATTTGTGGATACATACAACTATCTCGTCCTGTAAAGAAGCAGTCATCAACATGGAGTTTAATAAACCAAAATCACTTAATCTTGCCGGGATTTATCGAAGAATTTCGATGAATTCCAGGAAGAAGTTCGAGAATATTTTGAGGCGACGGAGACTGGAACAAAATCTTCGGGCGTGCAAATAGCCAGGCTAAAAAACCTATTAGGACGAGATGCTGTCCGACTCTATAAAACCTTAAATACCATCAAACCTGAAGAATAAAAAGTGAATGGCATATTGTCTGTTCTTAAATCTCACTGTATTCTGAAGAAGAATGAAACCATCCTTGTGTTCAATTTTTTTAATAGGAAATAATGTGTTGGTGAACCGTTTGAAAACTTCTACGCAGAGCTCAAAGCTCTTGCCACACCTTGTGAATTTGGTGACCAGGAGGATAAGTTGCTGCGTGCGCAAATAATATTGTGTGTGAACTCACAGTCAATAAAACAACACCTTCTTAGGGAGGACACTACCCTACACAAAGTTGTAAATATTGCAAATCAGTGGAGCTAGCAGACAAAAACTTGAAAACCATTTAAGATGGAGGGGGATCATCGCAGAGTGATATATTTAAAGTTAGTAGAAAAACAACCACCCCCCAAACCTCCCAAGTGCAGAATCGGTGCCACCTTCAGAAAACAGGACAATCAAGAAGTTGGAACAATCTACAGCAGACTGAACCGTTACGTCCCGACCCCAAAGAAAATCTTGGTGTGTCCAGAAACAAGTTTAGTGAAAAGTTTATTAGAAAAGTGTGTTATCATTGTGGTTATGACCGTCCAAACCGGCCTTGTCCCGCAATGAATAAGCGATGTAATCGATGCCGAGGTATGAACCATTTTGCCAGAAATTGTGTTGCCACAAATAGTTTTTCTAGTGGTCGTAGTGCTTTTGAACTAGAACAATGAACGCTGATAATAATGTTGCTAACCAGACTTCAAATGTTGGTGAGTGTAATTATTTTTGTCAATTTCAAGATACTGATGGTTATCTTTGCCCCCTGTTTCAGGTTATTCAGAGATAGGTTCTCTTTCAATTATAAATTCTGTTAATACCAATCGTCAATGGTGCATATCATTGCTAATTAACTGCAAACCTATACTTTTCAAACTAGACATAGGGGAAGAAGTTAACATCATTCCTTTAAGGTCTTTGGAGTTCATTGGACCCGATTATAGTTCTAAGATAAGTGCTCCTAAAACTCATATTGAAGCTTTTGGGGGTTTTGAGATTGCACATGTTGGTGAAATTTGTCTTCCTGTTGTCTATGAAAACAAAACACATCGCTTGGTGTTTACTATTGTCAATTCAGTTAAAGCCGTACCCTTACTTAGCCTTTCATCTTGTGTGAATCTCAATCTCATTAAAAAAATTGTTGGGGTTCTCAATGCTCAAAATAAACCTGATTTTCAAAACTTCTGGGATTCAAACCAGGATGTTTTTAATGGCCTTGGATGTTTTCCAGAGGTTCTTGATTTAAAATTTAAAAAAGGGGATATACCTAAAAGCAGCCCAGCCCACAGAGTTCCCGTCAAAGTGTTAAGTAAACTTAAGGTGCATTTAGATGACCTTGAACAGCGTGGCATCATTGAATGTTGTGAAGCTGGTGAATGGGTAAACAATCTAGTTATTGTAGAGAAACATAAAACAGGGGCCATAAGGCTGTGCATAGATCCTAAGGATCTTAACGAAAATTTGGTCCGCGATTATGTGTTGATTCCGACTCTGGAGGAGATTAGTTCCAAAATGGGCAGTAAAAAATATTTTTGTGTATTTGATTTAAAAGATGGGTTTTACCAGGTTAAATTGAGTAAAGACTCTACTAGTTATGTACGTTCAACACCCCCTTTGGATTTATCAGTTTTTACGTGCCCCATTTGGCTAAGTGTGCTTCCTGAGTACTTCCAAAAGATGACTCATAAATACTTTGGGAATATTATGGGAGTATGTGTATAGTTTATGGTGTTTTATGTGGAGCAGACACAATGGAAGAGTTATGGAAAATAGTTAAACAGGTTATTCAAGCTGCTCGTGAAAACAACATAGTATTCAACCCGGAAAAAATTCAATTTTTTGTTGATAAGGTTAAATTTTAGGGGTTTGGAATTTGATAAGGATGGAATTCGTCCTGATGACACTAAGGTTCAGGCTATTCAGGACATAGAAGTACTTGCTTCAAGGAAGGATTTGCAGCGTATTTTGGGAACAGTCAACTACCTAAGACCATTTGTGCCCCACCTGTCAGTTATTTGTACCCCATTCTGTGAACTTCTGAAAAAAGATTCCGACTGGTCCTGGAATTCTTCCCACAGTAAGCAGTTAGAGCTTTTGAAAAAGTCTATAGCACAACATGCCTTGTTGACTCCTTTTGACCCCTTCAAACCCATCAACATACATGCTGACAGTAGTCAATATGCCCTTGGTGCCACCTTAATGCAAGATGGCAAGCCCATTTTATATGCTTCACGATCGTGTACCACCACTGAGCAAAATTATTCTCAGGTGAAAAAAGAGTTGCTTGCTGTCTCATTTGCATTCAAAAGGTTCCATAACTTCGTCTATGGTCACGAAGATGTAACTGTTCATTCAGATCATCAGCCACTCACTTCCATCATTGTAAAAGCCATTGGTAAAATTACCAATAATATCCTCCACTGCCTTAGGCTGAAATTATTGCCCTATTCATTCACACTCAATTATTTAGCAGGCAAATACATGCATATAGCGGATTTGTTATCCCGAAATTGTAAAATTATTCCTTCATCTGTAGATGAAAGTATGTATGACATAGTACATGTTATAGGGACAACCTCCGTAGTTCAACCATCCTTACTTGCAAAGTACAAGAAAAATACAGTTGTGGACTCTGTTTTGAGCAAAGTATTTTAATTATTACATTAAAGGTTGGGCTAAGTCATTGTCATCAGATTGCTCATAGCTGAATCACTATTTTCCCTCAGAAAATACATCACAGTCCATGATGGGCTTCTTTACTATGACGAGCGTCTATTAGTTCCATTTAAACTGAGGCGCTTCATCCTTGAGATCCTTCATGCAACTCACCTCAGTTTTGAAAAAGTAAAGGGCTCAAGCATCTCGCAGCTTCTATTGGCCAGAATCAGCTCTGATTTGAAGAATTTTATACTTGCGTGCCCAACATGCAATCAATTTCAACGGTCTAAAATAAAGGACCCGCTGCAACCTCATGACATCCCTGATCTATCCTTTGTTAAAGTTGCTGCTGATTTTGCGGATTATAATGGCGGCAGCTATCTAGTTATTATGGACTACCATTCGCGGTGGATTGAGGCTGAGAAGGTCCCGAGTAAGTCTGCTTCCACTACTATAAGTAAGCTCAAATCAATCTTTGCACGTTTTGGGATTCCCAAACAATTCATGTCTGACAACCAACATTTTGACTCATATGAATTCAAAGTATTTGCTCAATCATGGAATATTGAATTAGTAACCTCCAGTCCTCACTATCCCCGCAGCAATGGTTTGACTGAGAAAGCGGTTGGAATTGTCAAATTGATGTTAAAAAAAGGCGCAATATGACCGTGGAGACTTTCCACTTTTTCTTTTGGATTATAGAAATAGCCCAGTGGCAGGGCTCCCATACTCACCTGCTCAGCTTCTTCAAAGTCACACCCTCAATTCTAGACTGCCTGTACAGGATTGCCGCTTGAAGCCAGAAATAATTAGTGATGATGCAGTGACTGCGAAAGTAGGACAATCTTTGCATTATGACAAAACTGCTAGATTCCGTGAGCAATTTTTTTTCCAACCCTGAGCAGTATGTCTTTATTTGGAACAACAAACTGCGATTGTGGGAAGAGGGCAGTGTGGTTAAGATATTAAAAAACAGATAATATCTGGTGTGTATAAAAGGAAAACTTTATAGACGAAATTCACTTCATATTAGGCCTCGGCACTCTGGTAATGACATTTCCTGTGAAGCTCATGATAGGGTGAGGAGCTTTGGTGTGATATGGGTGAACTTGAAGGATTAAGGTAACACCACCATCCTTTCCTAATAACAAGCCAGAAGACATAATAGCCTCAACTTCTCAGTCTCCTAATTCAGAAATGAATACTGTGCCTCTAGGAACTAGTCTGCTGAAATATTGTTACAAGGTCTGGTAGAATTGTCCACCCACCAAAACGCCTTGACTTGTGAACCTGTATTTGAAAAAGAAAAGAAAAAAAGGGCATGTTTAATAAGTTGTATAGTAGCGCCTAACTCAGCTGAGTGTTTATTTTGTGTTGGTCAGTTAGCCTTACTGTGTACGATACATTTTATTGTTTGTACTAACATGGATTTATTTTATAACCTCATTGTATAATTGATTCAGTCTTGAGATTGTTTACCATGTCTCAAAGTTAATTTTGTATGTGATAATAAAACACAAAGAGCCAAAGTTTCTCTGGGATCCGTTTTTTGCATTTCCTTGACAGAAAGGTGTCGTGCCGAGGACGTAAAAATATGCCTTTCTGGCAAGGCACAGTGCATGCGGTATAGCCCTGCTTTGGGTACTATAGGAAATATGGGCCTCGAGTCGGAGCAAAAAAAAAACCTAGTTTGATATTATTAAAAAAATATTATTTTCATGTCGATGTCCCCTGTCTCATAATATTACGGAAATCGAATGCACTCAACGCCCGGCCAAAGATTTTCGGGACCGTAATAAGGTTCCCATGTTCGGACTTGCAAATCTTGACGGAGTTTGGCGGCCAAATGAACCAGTTTATAGAAGTGGCTCAAAAGGCATTTAAAAGATTCGACCGGTGTATAAAATGGAATAAACAATTAACATCTTCCACACTGTCACGTAATAAAAACGAAGGTCACCTTTAAAATTAAGAGCCAGGCGAATGATGGCATACTTACGACAGTCCACCAAAATGTGGTGCACATTAAGGGGAGCATCACAAAGTTCACACACTGGAGGTGATCCCCTCTTTATAAAAAAAACCATGGATTAGGAATAAATGCACGACGTGGAGTTTCGTCACGATGACCTCCTCTCTTCTATAATTTGTTCGTGTATCATCTGTACAAGAAGTACAAAGTGAACAGTGCCAACAGAGCGCTCATGGAATCTCTTAAGGTGAGAACAGAATGGTGACAATTATGGTATACAAAAGACAAAATTTTTAAAATGGTGTACAATTCAGCAATAAAAACACTATTTTCTTCAGGTAGACCTGATTTAAAATTGAATCCTTCCACAACAAAAGCACATCCTACGGAAGCTCCAGATTTAGAACCATCAGTGTAGATGCGCTTAAATCCCTGAAGGCGAGTCGAGAGAAGCTCATTAAAGGTCCTCTTATATAAAAAGTATAAATTATAGAAATATTACTGCCCCACGTTGTGCGCCAATTATGACGTTATGCTTTTTCTCGCACCGCGATGGGCGCCAATTATGGTGTTTTGGACGTCTTTCTCCGCGTCGATCGATGAATTATGGATCTGGTTCGTCGCGTTGGGCGTCGATTGAAGTTATACCGTTTAATTATCTGATAATTGCCCCGTGGTCGAGCACTAATTAAAGCGGTCTGGTATTTTGATGTGGTGAGATAATTGGTATTTATAGTCCCGTGATCGAGCGCCAATTAAAGAGTTATTGGTGATTGGAATATTGTATAATTAATACACACTTATTATGTTGACATGCTTTTATTTCTAAATCTCGGTTTATTTCTAGAGAAAATAGATCATGTCGTCGACGAAATATATACGCGGCCTATTGCACGATCGTAGGGATCGCGGACAGGAGCTGCAGTCCAAGTACTTCAAGGACTGGACTCCTAGTGCTAGTGAGTAGTGCCTTTACATTGCACCATTCTTTGTATATATCCATTGCTTATGGAAGCTTCGAGAAGGTCGTGTTATAAAAAATTAAAATACAAGACAAAAACATCTCGGTGTCACTAGAAGCTTCGAGAGCCGGAAACTGACTCAAGTTACTTTTTAAAATCTCTATTCGAACTTTCCAGAATAGGAAGTTATTATTTAAAAATCTTATATTGTCAACTTGACTTGACTAATGTGATGCGTTCTGACGTCACTTACAGTAGCGTGTACCTTCTTAGAAGAAGAAGTGCTTCAAGCGCCATGTAATAGATTATAATTTAAATTAAATAAGATACGTTTATAAAATTAGGACGATATTATTGTCAATGCTCTCACATTTTCTTTAGGGGCAAATCAATAACATTACAAAAGTTTAAGGCGGTCTCTTTAGGAAACTTGGCAAGATCAAAATGGCATTGAGGTAAGCGTATCTTCCAGCGAGAAACTCGACCTGAGGATGTGGAGATAGCCTTTGGCAGGACTATACCACACGTGTCGAAAACCGATAGCATTCTTATCCCAACCGACCTTGTACTACGCCATTTGGTTTCATACAAGACACGGTTAGGGGGATGAAATACAGAGTGACCGGAAACATGTTATGGCATACAACGCAGTTTTTACACGTAAGATGCCAGAAGATAGGACCGCTGGTAAGGAAGAGAGGCTCACCGGCGTCGGCACAAATGCCGACAACTGTCTGAGGCAATAAGGACACAAGGATGTTATTCATGCCTATACGAGTATGCTAATTATTTCTTTTAACTTCTTTTATAATGTAAAATTAGTTAAGATTTATAGCTTTTAGATTTGAATGAAGAATAATTAGGTTTATTCATTTCAATTTAGTGAGTAAACACGAAATTTATTTAAATATTCTAGACCAGATTTATAAACAATCAATCAAACTGACATTATTACCATAAAGTTTTTTTTAAATAAAATGTATTTCATTTTGAGCTATATTAATAGTACTATTAAATTAATTAATCCTCAATACAAACTACATTATAAGAAATAATAATAAGTGGAGGTACTACCAACCGAAAGCATAGAATACAAAATTTGACTTTACATGAAAAAAAAAATGATTGGGTCAAAAATTAATGTTTTAAAACAAAATAGGAAATATTTTATGCAAAGCCAGCAATCTCCAATGACTTTAGAAGCAAAAGCATCAAACTCCCAAACATGGAAGCAGATACAGCTATCTCCAAATTAATTGCTATATGTCTATCGATCTAATTAAGACACAATCAAAATCTTTTGGAAGACTCATTTTAAGAAGCTTAAGATTATTTAAGGGCTATTTCCACCAGCATTACCACTTATTTAGCGCCTCAAAATGTTTTTGGTCTCTATTGTAAAATTGAGCATAGTGGAGATTGCAGACTTTTTTTCTAGGCCTAAACCACCAGATGAGTATTAACACAGATGGTCCAAGCGATGTTTGGACAGGGAGCAATAAAATCGTACAACATCGCGGTACGTTTAAATTGTAAGCACGTGAAATGTTGAGTTATTGACTTGCGGCTTTAAGGCACTCGCCGCTCGTAAAACTAATAAGAGAGAGGGTTTTGGTGGTACGAATGCGCTCAAGAGTCTGACATGGATAGTCCCTAATATGCAATTACTATCCGCGATGTGACGTACCACACACAGTATTTGGAGCGTAAGTGGGAGTGTACGAAGATAACATATTTTGAAAGCTCATCAAAGTCATCTTCTCGCCGGAAGAACAGTTCAAGCCAGTTTGGTAAGAATTAATGATATATAATATTGATAATGGCCGAGACCTTAGCTCAGTTGGTAGTATGTCTGCATATTAGCTAAGGGTTCGATTCCCAGCATGTCTAAAAAATGTATCATTTGTGAAATTGGGGTTTCCTCTTTCGCAGTAATGTGTTAACGGCCGGCGGGCTGAGTATTGTGTGTTCTAAATTTAAGTTAGTTTTCATGTACTGATAAAATGAGTAGATTCAGAAAGGGCAAATTAAATATCTTAAATAAATATACATATTTTAAGTGAACTTCGTTAGCTTGTCAAGGTAACTTAGTTATTACTATGCCACGGATTTTCAAGTCCTAAAAAGTTTAAAGTTTTAGGTGCCTAAAATAGTATCTTTGAGTGAGTTAATTAGGCTTTATAAAACACAAAATATGTCATAAAAAACTAGTAAAAACACTGAAAATTGAAAGTAAACCCTGCATTCCGTTCATTTCTGCTTTAATTTTAATGAAACTCTAAGATTATTTGGAACTCTCTTTAAGATTAGACTCCAGAAATAAAGAGAATACTTTATTTTAAAACAATGGGCTTACGCCAATGGGAGTGAGTAAACAATAATATTGGATTGACTTACAGAAAATATATAATAATGTATCTCTTTAAGAAAAACCTATTTTTTGCTTTTTGAGGTAATTGTATTATATTTGGAAGAAGGTGGTAAGGTGGATAAAAACAAAATAAACTCACACAAGATGGTTTTTACAATGAAAAGAAGAACACAGTTCACACTTTACATTGCTGCCATTGGACAAAGAGGTAAAGGCTGGGTCTTGAAGAAAGTCGATCGTTAAGGTTTCATTTTATCGGAACTCATCAGGGAGCAGAGTGAAACGCGCGACTTGGACTGTGTCACTAGTTATACTGTACTAACTTGCGAATGCTCGTGTTATGTTACAATGTTCTCTTCTGTTCTGTTACAAGTCTGTCGCCATCTTTACATGATATATTATTACATCTATGCTCTTTTTTTGACAGTGTATATTACTTCGTTTTACAATTTTACTAATTTTTAGTAAATGTCTCTATTTTAAAATAAAAGAAAGAGAAAGTCTGCAGTGCACAGTATCATTTATTTTTAACGCATCTAAGAATAACAGTAAGGTAAACTATACAAGCATTATATTTATATAGTTACATCCATAATGGCAATTTTTTAAACTAAATAACTTATAAATGCACTTACCTCAACTAGTTGCGGTACTGTCTGTTTGGTACTATAATTGTCATATACACTTTTTATACCATTTTCATATTTAAAAAAAAGGCAAATGTTAGGTTTTCTATGTAAAATAGACTCGAATAAGCGCAAACATCAAAATAGGCATTTCAAGCACTAGAAAATCAAGATATTTAGGTGTATTATTATTAATTATTATATATTATTATTACTATTATTATTATTAGCACCGCATCTTACTACCCGTTCGAGTTATACGCAAGTATTTAGGTGTAAATATCCACGAAACTGATATATACAATTTCCTGTACACATTAATTATCTACTGAGCAAATGAAAAAGTTTTTACCTAAAATCCGCTGTGTAGTTGCTATATACATCTTACAGGATATACTGTGTATGTAATGTATATGTACATTTTAAAAAGTATATATGATATATATATATATATATACAAACTTTTGAAAACGAATATTTTAAAGAATTTTGAATAAAGTTTTGAGCTTATATTATATAAGTGGGGATTTAAAATATACTAAATAAACAAATGTGCACACAACAATGTTTATAGATTAGTTAGTTATTTGTGATATTTAACAGGAATGTTCTGAACCAAATGATTATATAAGAAAACGAGAATTTCTATTAACGAGAGTGAAAGAGCCTATCAAATTTTGCCGAGAAAGGTATTTTCTCATACCTTCCAGGTTATTTTACATGACATAATTGACATGGGACCGACGACTTTAATTTTACTACGAAGGAAGTTGCACTAAGGATTTCTATCGCTCAAGAAAAGTCCGTAGACTCCGGTTGGGTTTGAACCCACGAACATCGGGCCGTGAGGTTAATACTTTACACCATGACCATATAAGCTAGTGATGATTATAATTTTTGATTTCTATTTCAGTATTTATATCATATACCTAACTGATTGTACTTAGCTCTAAAAAAAATAGTTTTTTTTACCTTTAAACCTCTCTAGTCTTGATTATTCGAATTGTGTAAAAAAAACTTTTTTTTTTTACAATCTCTAGTTATTATTATTATTAGCACCGCGTCTTACTACCCGTTCGGGTTATACGCACTTACGCTAATGTGTAATGGTAGGGTGATAGTGAGATGAAATGAAGGACCTACAGTTTAACGTGGAATCCGAACCACGGTGGAGGCCTGGCATTCCCCACATTCACAAGATGTCTTGTCATAGGTGAAGGAAGGGTTTGGTAATCAGATAAATCTGTGCCGGGACCGAGGATTGAACCCCGGACGCCAGCATAGAAGTCTGACACCTTACCCCTAGACCACCATGTCACCTATACAATCTCTAGTTGTTTGTTCATTATTACATTAAACGCCAAGATGATAAATAACTTTATTTTATGGCATGGGGATTGGTAGGGTAACTTAGAGAAAGGAAATGCACTCGCGTTAGTTTGGTTCTCCAATCCCCTTTGAAAAGTAATAAATTATGTTTGGAAAACCAGCTTGACTATTGCGTCTTGACGCCTTAGACCGTGTGGTCACTGGCACTGATTAATTTAAAGTTGGTTTTGTAGACCTGTTCTCCACTATGATCAACCACGATCGTAAAAATAATGAAGTATATTTTCAATCCATCAAAACAGTCGTGACACATCGCGGTTAGACCCTAATAATTGCGAGCGGTCTAGTTTGAAAGCAATCTATGATAAATGTTCGAGTGCAGCAAGATTCTGTTTTAATTCGACCGTTTGGCATTTTGCATGTCTATTTTTTCCGCAGTTAACGATTTAATGTGTGGATCATTTTCGACAAGATTAGGTAGAGACATTCTTTGTCATGAGTCGAATGACATATATAGGACTATTTTTGATTTACGTTTATTGCGAGAACGACGTCTTAAACCACGAGAAAATCTGTTATTCTTTGTTAATATTAATGTTCTATTGAACGTAATTTTCATTTTATCTATCTAATTTTGCCACCAAGAAAAAATATAAACTTCTAATCCAAGGAAAAATCTTAAAGATTGTTGTAGAAATAATAACTTAACATAATTCAAAGTCTAACCGCTTCAATGGCCGCGTGGTCTAACCCACTACTCTTGCATTAAACTATACTTCTGATGACGTTGAGATCATGGTTCGAATCGCGATCGGGTGTACTGATGGTGATTTATACTAAACGGTTTTTCACTCTCCCTCCACGCAAATTCGGGAACATTTATTATTAATATAATCTTCCTAATCCTAAAATTATATCATTAGTACATGGGATTAATCCGAACGGGTAGTAAGACGCGGTGCTAAACAAAATACATTAAGTACTAAGCATAATTTTTTTAAATAGAGGGAGCAGAGTGTACCAGTAAACTCAAGAGTGAGCTGTTCTGAACCAGACAAAATGTGTCTAGCTTGCTGGTAGTTTATGTGCGTTCTGAGGAAGATTGTGCTCATAAGGCTCGTTGAGAGGTCTGTACTGGAAGCACTTGTTTTCCCTAACGATTATCCATCGAGGGTTTGAGGTCATAGGGGAGGAGTACAAGAACAATAAACCCATTGGTAAACACTTCACAGGGGAACACTATAGGGGGGGGGGGGACTGCGGAATACACCCTGCCATGGAGGAAATGAGCATGGAGAGAGACACGGAACAAAGTTTCCTGCCAAACAAAGTTGTCTTAGATACACAGTCAGGACTGGAACGATTTTCACGTGTGACGTCATGTCTGGGCGATAAACTGAGTAAACTGCGCAGTTTTTACGGATAATAATGCCGGTACTAGATCTGACCAAACGGGTCCTCTTTTCATACGAGAACTGGGTAGTTCACACAGGTTATCGCAAGGATCTATAAGTTATCATTTATTCCCCATCGTGGAAAGACCCCAACTTACAAAAAAAAGAAAGAAGAGGCAACTCTTATCTTTCATAGAGGCCTACCGTTCGTTGCCTGAGCTGCGGGGCATCGAAAATCTGTTTTACTCCAACAGTGAGCAAGGCCGACGCGTATGATAGCCTCATTGAAAATTGCGACTAATTGAACCTGAAAGGACTAGAGAAAGTATTGTTAAAAAATTAATAACCTTTGTTCTACGTTTAGAAAAATGTTTAAAAAAAAAAGTGAACGACTCCAAATTGTCTGGAACTTACCCTGAAGAAATTCGCCAGAACTGACACAAAAACTGATGGACAATATTCAGTTCAGTTTTTCGTTGTTATTCGGACAGTTTTACGTTCCGATAAACTGGAGGTGTGTGGGCCCCTTGAAGGGACAGTTTGCTCAATACCCCACTCACAATGAATATTGTGAGGATCAAATATAATCGAACTCGAGGTTTTGATAAAAGTCGACGTTTCATGACCCCCTGAAATCGAAACGGTGGTTTTCATGCTGCCGTTTGTCTGTATCTCGACCTAAAGCCGAAACTGTTTTACCGATCGGGCTCAAACTTATTATCTTGGATTTAAATACTATTCCCCCGAAGAGGTTTTGAAATTAGACATCTAACCCTAAAATTAAGAGTAATTTACTGAAGTGCAAAAAGAGAAAAAGTAGGTTTCTTCAAAAATCGCTCGAACGATTTTGATGAAACTGTGTATCCAGACATGTTTTAACATTATAAACGAATGCTAATTTTCATTTTCACTCGAAAATGATTTTTAAGGTACTTTACATAAACAGAAATTTACAATTTCGATCATATCTGCAATTATTTGAGATACGAAATAACTTATCATTATAAAACTAATAATTTCATATATATTTAGTGGCTACATATGTTATTTATGGAGCACTTTGAAATAATTCATTTACCGCATTGAAATTGATTATTATGCTCTTTGGTGGGGAGATATGTTCCGCTTTTCTCAATGTTTCTGTAACAGTGTATATTTTTGCATGGTGTTTGGTGAAGTGTTTCGATAACAATGTATATTATTTTATTTCACAAATATTACGAGTTATGTATCTATTTCAAGGTAAAGGTAAGAGAAAGTATGTGCGGTGCTTGGTATCATATTTTAAAAATCTGTTTTTACTGATTTTCTTAGCTCTGCTAGGCTTACATACCTAAGATAATAAAAACTATATAATTAATAAAATGGAGATTTGTTGTCATTTACACTTCCTTTACCTTGAAAGGTAGCAAGCTTTATCTTACAAGGTTCGACCCACTATTTTACCACTTATCTGACTTGTCAGTAAAAAAATTATAGTTTTTAAATTCGATTAATCACACGTTTCAGATAATTTAGTATTAGACAATCTTCGATTATGTACAGAGCTAAGCAATGTATAGACTATATTAATTGCAATTGACATTACTTCAAAACACAGTTTTATCTTCTAGTTTATAGGTTTTTTTATCGTCCCTAACCATATTACACTAGTTAAAGCTTGATTTGCGCATTTGACGAGAGTAGATAGCATAATTTGCTTGGACAACCTAGCAATTCACAAAATAATATTTGTATTTATACCCGCGCCTTATCGCCCGTTTGAGTTATACCCAAAGTACTAGTTACACTAATGTGTTAGTGATTAGGAAGGTTGAATTTAGAAGTGTACCCGCATTTGCATGGAAGGAAGATATAAAAACATAATTTACAGTAATGTTAGTGGGTCACTTTTTTCACTATAATTACTTCTTTTTTTTGTAAGTCAATTTTAGTCACTTTTTTATTCACTTTTCCAAACAAATCTATTAGGCTCACTTACCTAACAGTATGAGAGTTAACAAGAAGAAAGATCATCCTTTAGTAATCTTATTCAGAAACAATGAATGTAAGTATAAAATTAGTTTTTGTTGTTTTTGCTACCATCATTTAAAGTGAATCTCAATTATGAGAAACTGAGGAGTTTTCTTAAAAACCTAGAGCCTACTAATGGCTTTGCTCGATACTACATTACTGCTTATTGCTTTAGTGACTGCATGGACTAAGGCGCTATTCTCACAATAGCTTAGACTACCTAGGACGGGGAGATTGTAGTTTGATCCCGGTTGGGTGCACTGATGGTGTTTTTTTACTAAATGGTTTTCCACTATCTCTCGCCATGCAAATTTGGGTGCACCTAAAAATTCAACCTTCCTCATCCCTGACACATTATTATAATGAGTACATAAGCGTATAACCCTAATGGGTTGTAAGACGCAGTGCTAAAAAAATAATGTTACTATTATTTAAGTTTATTTATGATGTTTAAAAAAAAAATCACAACCAAGTTTTTGTTTTGAAATGATCACGGGATGTATTAATGTATCGGTGACCTGGCGGTCTAGGGGTAAGGTGTCGGACTTCTATGCTGGCGGCCGGGGTTCAATCCTCGGTCCCGGCAAAGATTTATCTGATTACCAAACCCTTCCTTCACCTCTGACAAGACATCTTGTGAATGTGGGAATGCCAGGTCTCCACCGTGGTTCGGATTCCACGTTAAACTGTAGGTCCTTCATTTCATCTCACAATCACCCTACCATTACACATTAGCGTAAGTGCGTATAACCCGAACGGGTAGTAAGACGCGGTGCTAATAATAATAATAATAATAATAATAATAATAATGTAGCATTTTTATTTTCAGGATTTAGTTTTCAACAGAAGAAGGGTTTTGAGCGAATAAGTGTTTGTGGTGCCAGGAATATTATTTTAATTGTATATAGCTGAACTACCGGAAAGTGTACATTTATAAATTACTGGTTACTCAAGAATGGTGGTAAAGGATACTATGTATCAGAATGGGGCCAAAAATATAGTGAAAGTGAACTATTTTGTAAAGTGTATGCCAGTACTGTACATATTGAAAGTAAGGGCTTTCAAGCTGTATTACAACATGCAAACTCCTTGAAACATTAAGAGAGATGTCAAATAAAACTAGAACCTCGACAGCTACGTCTCACTACAGTGTCTAATACTTCATCGTCTTCCTCAAGCAATGTAACACTTCCTACAATAAGACCATTCAGTGTCAAAGATACTGAGCTCATATGGATATTAAAAAGTGTAGCAAGTAATTAATCAGCAGCTTCAACAAATGGAATCAAAGACGTGTTTGAAGCTATGTTCCTGGAAGCTGATCCTCAAGGTTTTTCTCTAAGACGAACCGAGGTAAATTATATTTTGACAGAATCACTTGAGCCTTTTTTTTCCAAACAACAGGCTGTTAACTTATATGAAAATTGTGTTTTACACACTTTGCTACGAGTAAACAACCAATGCGAGAGGTAAAAATAGAGTTGCAGACTGCTATACAATATTGGTCAAACAGTCAAAACAAGCTTGTCAAACATCACTTTGAAACGCTTTTTATTTTATTGGCAGACGATATGATTGAAAAGACAAAAAGTGTATTAGACAAAGGAAATATTTATCTTTATAAGCTATTAATTCTTGGGAGTGATGACCCCAATGTGAACGTAAAGGTACTACGGCTAATGAATGCAGAATTAAGTCTTGTTCGTCACAAGAAACTTCTTGATATAGGCTCTTATAGCATCCACATTTTACATAATGTATACTTAAAATGACATTTTAAGTTAGGAGGAGATGCATCTAATTAATTATTGCTCTATATACGATTTTTTATTTATCGTTGACCTTCAAGGTGGGAAAAGTTCACTAATATTCCAGAACAAACTTGGAATAGCTATCCAGGATCAAAGATCAAATTACACTTATTTTTAAATATATTTTGGTGAATTTCCTTAAGTTATGTTGAACTTTGGTCTTAACTGGCCTTTTTTGGTAGGGAACAAATAAAAATGCACATGAGTGATTTATTAATTATAGTAGCTTTTTCATGGCCCCCGAATAGTATTCTGTAAAATAAAATTTAGACATTGTTATAGTGTTCAAATATAAGTTGTAAATTTATATAGGACAGGACAAGGCCATTGTCTTAGCACGCCAATATTTTTACCCCCCCCCCTCCCCCCTCCTCTCACCTCCCAAAAAAGAGAATCTTTTAATTATATCTGTCTCTAGGGTAACAGCCGAAATGAAATGATTTGATAGATTTGGTTCAAACACTTAATAATTATATGTTTTTGTCTTATTAAGCTAATATTTTTATTTAACACCCCTTAACCCCATTCCCCGCAAAGTGTATCTTACAATTATGTTAAGAGTAGTAGTAAACTGATTAATTATTTTCGAAAATGACTTTAACGTTTTTGTTCAAACTGTTTATCTGGGAGGTGTTATACATGATAAATAAGAAGTGTTAAAGTTACTAGAGTTACTAAAACAAAGTTAAAAAAAAAATAGGGTAGCTTACTGCTGAGTAATTTTAGAAAATTCTATCACAAAGTACCAGGTGAAATGAGAAAATATTTACGATTGTGTCGAACAATTTATTAATCAACGGGTTATCCTGTAATACATGATTGTTTTAAGATCTCTTTGGTAAATCATTGAGTACGTCAGATACAAACAATCCGTGGTCAGCTTTTGGTGCTACTGATATGTACAAATTATTCGTAGAGGTGTCGCGTTTGAACATAACCTATTGAAATTAATAAGTACATCGCATCTTACTTCCTATTCGGTCTAGACTCACGCTTACACAAATAGATATGGATGGCAGAGATAGAAATTTAGAGATTTACTCGTATCGAGTGGAGTGAACGCAAGAAGCCGTTTAGTATATGTCCCCTCAGTACACCCGGTCGCGATTCGAACCCTGACCTCCAAGACACCGGCAAACTATATCATACGAGACTGGCGCCTCAGTTGTTGCGCACACCCGTGCGGCTTTGTTGAAACTACGAGTCATGTGTGTTTACAAAATATTTTTTGTTTGTTTTTATCACAGTATCTCACGTTCGATTTACACGCACATATATTATTAACTATAATGAAACAAGGATGAGGAAGGTTGATATTTATAGGAAATGTACCAGAACTTGCGTGGAGATAGAGTAAAAAAACCTTTAGGGAAAAAAAACCACCCTCATTATACCTGATCGGGATTCAAAACCCCGTCACCAGCAATCAACATATTGTTCAAAGTGTGTTTTAAAAATGACACCTCGACAAGGGAATCGAACCCACTAACTTGGGCTTAGTCCACAGAAAACACTGCTGTTCCAACCTTACATTAATAAGTGATGTATTAACCTGACCACAGCGCAATCCTAGACAGTTTATTGGTAAGCGTATTCGTACCATAAACCAAAAGTATCGTGTTCGATTCCTGTGTCCAGATCCCAATTATCAAAATGTATTTACCCGCTTCGGTGGCCGCATGATCTAACACGTCTACTATTGCAGTAGGCTGGATGCAGGGAGATTGAGGTTCAAATCTCGGTCGGGTGTACTGAAGGTTTTTACAAAATGGTTTTCCACTCTACCTCCACGCAAATGCTTTCTATTAATATATCCTTCCTAATCCCTTAAACCACTAGCGTAATTAGTACATAAGCGTACAAGCTGAAAGGGTGGTAAGATGCGGTGCTTAAAGAAATATTTGAAATATATCTGTGGACGCGCATTGACCGACTCAAATACTAATTTCAAAAGATTGACTATTATATCGATTTATATTCCTCCCTCTCCTCCAATAATACCGCCCAGACTTTTACCGGGCTATTGTGTCCTAGAGAGAGGGAGCAGCGAGGGTATAGGGGTTGGGGGTGCAATGCGATTCAATTAGCGTATTGTGCCAACCTTTTCAATCATTGCAGTGTTCGTAAACACAGGATTGAGTCGAGTGCAAACAACGCATTTTTATTAATCGAAGTGCGCGTGCGATTATCTCGAAACTCAATCCTCGTAAGTGGGAAGGGAACATTTTTCTATCAACCTTTTTTTTCCTAAACTCCATCTCGTGAACTTTGAAGCTGTCATGTTCAATGATTTATACTAATTGTTTTAGTTTCGTAAACTTTTATCAGAGGTGGAGGGAGCTTTCTATGAATAGTAATATTACCAAAATATGTAGATTTGGGCAGATTTTATAACATCTCGTTAAACATAGGTAATAGATGAAGCACAGTACTATTATTATTATTATTACACCGCGTCTTACTACGAAAGTACTATTCTTATTGCTATTCTTGTGTTGAGCTCGACTGCTGAGGACGGAGAGATCGAGGTTCGAATCTCAGTCGGGTGAACTGGGGGTGATTTTTCCTAAATGGTTTTCCACTCTCCCTCCACGCAAATGCGGGTTCACTTCCTCTAATTCAACCTTCCCAATTCCTAATCCATTATCGTAATTAGTACTTAAAGCGTATAACCCGAACGGGTAGTAAGACGCGGTGCCAAATATTATTATTATATTATTACTTATTGCTATTAATTACTAAGAATATTCCTGATGTTCGTGGGTTCAAACCCAGCCGGGGTCGACGTATTTTTCTTGAGCAATAAAAATCTATAGGACAACTTCCTTCGGAGGGATAGTAAAGCTATATTTCCTATGTCGATTGTGGTTAGTAAAAGAATCCTGGAAGGTGTGTAGGAATACCTTTCCCGGAAGAAATGGAATGCTCTTTCGCTCTCGACTATAAAAATGTTCGTGTGCTGAAATAATCAGTCGGTTCAAAAAGTACACGTTAAATATCTAAGTGAATTGAAAAATTAATAATATTTAACGTTGTTTTCCAAACCCAGACTTCCAAAGTTAGGTGTGAGCTTGGCATGTTTAGCTCTGACCCGTCAGGTTAAAATATTATTTTAAACCGAATGAACTAGATAGCGCTCTTTTAAAAATAATACAAGTGAATCTTTGCAGCGATGGCTAGGGGTAAACGTGCTAAAATATATTCTACATTTTTTATTGGTAAAAGCTATATTGAATCAGACTTCCCTCAGCTTTCAAGTATAAGTTTCCTCGTCAAAGGCTGTCAACTTTCCATGGATTATGAGCGTTCAGTATTTAATTTCAAGCGAAAAATAAATTTTTACGTTACCATCACGATAATAATATTAGAACTATCTCTATCCCAGGGCTCTATGTATATCTCGAGATGAAGACTAAAGATCCAAAATGCAAACTTGATTTTATATTTTTGGTATATACAAATTTTTGATGTTATTTTTCTATTTGTTGGACCATTTCCCCTACGGGACGGGGTTTGGAATAATCCCGAAGTAAACCCTGCTTGTAAGAGACGAGGGGAGGAGGTTTCTATACAAGACGTAGCTTGTGCGGGACAAAGTTATCCTGTATCTTTGCTTACACCTCCTTCCTTCTCTTTCCTTACTTCCCTTTCTCTTTCCTTCCCCCGTCGTTCAGACCTGCACAGAACTTTTTAGGCCCCTCCGTTGACGACCTTAGCAACTTAAGTTAAGCCTCCACTGGTTCGCATCGCACGCATAGGATTTTTGAATTATTTACATGATTTTTAATGAGACTGCGTTTACTGGCCCACACCGTAGACATAGGATATCGGTAATGTCGATGGAATTCAGTGAGGTAGGTTAAAATCCTATGCGTACGATAAGTACAATGCGTGCGATACGGACCAGTGGACGCTTACCTTACACGGCTTTCCTCGGACAATTATTGGATACCACTGCTTTGAGCTCCTGAATGAGAGTGCGCCGGTTGTAATATCTTAGTATAGATGACAATAACCAGGTACCCTACTTTGAGAAAAGATCGGTTGCGTTCACGAGGGCCCGGGCGCAATATTGGCACACTACTGCACCCACTTGCCGCGACGACCTCTCTCTTGATGATGCCCCATGCGAAGGTTGTCATGTCTAGCGTCGTGTGGGACTCCCCGTGGGGAGGTTAACAGGGCCATATGTGGTAGAACCAACTCGGATCACTCTGGGTCTACGATCCGAGAACTGTGCAGGTTGTCCCCAAATGGCATGGCCGATTCTATTATCAAAGCTGACACCCCAATGTCCGCTGGCACCGTACTGCTAGCTCTGGCCCATCACGGCCCGTCACAGTGTTGATAAAGAGACGAAAACATAAAAGGTCCTCTAGCCCGATTTTGAATATTCGGGAAGTGTTGAGGCCTCAGCCCCGCTTCCTAGTAATGTGTCTAGTGGAGAGCAATAAGAACCTTTAAGCGTGTCGGCCCGTCTATTAGAAAACTGCGCGATTGCATAATTATGATTCAGATCATGACTAATAGTCAATCAGCCAAAATAATGGCTATCAATGAAATACCGTTGAGCAACTCGGCCCATTTACAGACAAAGATGGAACCACACATGTTCCTCAATGTTTGCAAGGGAGTGGTCACTTGTTATGACCTCGACTGCATGAACATAAAGACATCTTGAAAAGGGGGGTGAGGAGGGAAACTTTGCGATGATCCCCTTAGTGTGTATCACATTCTGGTGTAGTGTCGCAAGTATGCCCTTATCCGCCTGGCTCTTGATATTAATGGTGACCTTCGGTTGTTTTACGCGACAGTGCGGCTGGAGTCGTATGTTTACTCCGTTTTATACGCCAGCCGAATCTTTAAATTCCATCCTAGTTCACTCTTATAAAGTGGTTCACTTGGATATTATCTCATATTGAGATTAGTTTTAATCATTTTAGTATATTTTAATATTGTTGTATTGTTTATTTTTATTTAGACATCTGATGTTTTCTGTCTATTTATTTTCCCCTATGGAGATTTTACTATGTCGTTATTTGTAATTTTAACAATAATTTTAGTAAGTTCGTTTTGTCTATTAAATGCAGTGTGTTCACCGCGTTTTTTTTATAGCAGGTGTATCATCTCTATTTGTTATCTCTACGGGATATTACTGTGTACTTTTTTTTAAGGCACTAATGACCTGCATGTGTCGACGCGCCTCTGAACAATAATATACTACTCTCGCTACTTGTTCTTAGGTTGATTGTGTGGGTCTATATTTTTTTCAAATTGAGATAATGAGTAAAAACAATATTTATATATTTTATATGGAATCCTTTTGTAACATTGTGTAATGATTCAAGTTTTTTATTTATTATATATTTTAATCTCTATATTTAATTTCCTAATGTATGTGTGTATCTGTGTGTATGTATCATTATACACCCTCCAGAAGCCCCTAGATGACCTAAAAAGCTGAAACTTTTTACACTTACAGCAAAGACTACGGGACAGAACCTAACAAAGCCAGATTTTCGATTATTCTTTTGTCTTTGTGAATTCTTTAAAGCCTTGCGTTTAACAGCTCATATTAAATTATAAGTTGCCTCCTGGTTATTCGAATTTAGTTTGCCCGTTGCCGACAGGCTTATTTTTATATATGTATACATGTAAACATTACACAATGTTACACGAGTCTTCCATTAAAATAATACTGTTTGTCTGGCATGATACATTTCACCAAATAAAATGTTTTGAAGTAATCGTGTATCCTAAATGGTCCATATCCCACCCTTGAAAATGCTCACACAGGTCATTATCAAAATAAGATGCCCCACCCCCCTAATATTCTTTTGATTAATTTCTTGTTCAAACTTAACAAAGGTTAGTTGATATTTATTAATAATCACTAGCGTAGGTAGCACCCCGTACTATTTTTAATATAAATAACCGTAGCGCTACCAGGCCGTTATCTAAATACAGACTATCAATGATAATAAGAAGAGGTTCTTTGAGGGCCGGGCCAAGGCGTCAAAGGAACCCCGCGACATATGGGGGCCAGACGAGGAGTGTATACCACCACAAAATAGTCGGCTCCTTCTACCCTCCACCGCACACTGGTTCTTTCAAGTGTTGCCAACCTTTACTTCCCACCAGAAGTGATCAAAATGGTCCAGATTCTCGCTAGATTTTAACTAAGTAAAGCTATATTTACAATTGTCTTTTTTTTTCCTTCCAAACATAGGTGCTATAAAAGCCCTAGAAAGGAAAATTAAAGCTTAATTTATTTTTAATTTGTATTCGATACATGCTCAAAATATCTCCATTTTCTAGCGAGAAAAGAGCTTCAGTGCCATTCTAAAAATCTAGAAATCCCGCTGTCCAGTATTGGATTATTTTAAACGGTAGAACCATTCTGAAAAGAAAGAAAAAAGAGCTAAATTGTTAAGGAACAGTGTTGCCAACTATTTTCTTAACATACTAAACCGTTAAACCATTGTATTTTTTTCTACTGCATTTTACTCCACGTCTGGACTATACGTACTATAGTCACTCTAATGGAATATGGATGAGGAAGGTAGAGTTTACAGGAATTGTACCTCAATTTGCGTATAAGGGTGGACACCCAAGTAAAGTGAAAACTCTGTACATCCGGACGGGAATCGAACCATTACCTCCCGGTTACGGTTCAATTAGACTATATGAACCAGATATTCAATCTGCGTGCCCACCGATACGAATGAACCCTATAATAGCAATGCCATTTACATGGTGCCCCCCCCCCCCCCCCCCAAAAAAAGAAAGTAGCCGAAATAATTTGAGAACATTTAACACATCGCACAGCACTTATCGAACGACTATGTGTTCTATATATCTTCCGCCATTGTTTATGACGAGCTGCATACGCTCGGTAAGCCTAGTAACCATAGCATCACACTGCTCCATTGTTAAACTCTGATCTTGAAGACTACGTGGAATGGCTCTGAAGCACTGTTCTTTCAATAATCCCCACAGAAACGCATCACACACTGACAGGTCAGGACTTGGTGCAGGATATGCAAATTCTGTGCCTCTAGAAATCAGCTGACAGAGAAACATCTGTTGTAGTAAGTGACGAATCCATCGACCAGTATGGGCGGTAGTCCCAGCTTGTAGAAAACCTGCTTGTCCATGTCAACATGGTTTATTTAACTCACAAAAACATTGCCATATCACCTGAAAACGTTCAATAACTTGGTTTCTGTACACTTGTGCAGTGGCATTGGTCGTTTTGCCATCTTCATCTTCATCTATACTTATAAAATAACATGTCCTGACTGACTGATTCATCATCGCCGAGCGCAAACTATCAAGGCTACAAGCATGAAATTCGGACTGTATATTCATTTTGTTATGTAGGCACCCACTAAGAAAGGATTTTAGAAAATTCCACCCCAAAAGGGTCAAAATAGGGGATGATAATATGTATGATAATATGTATGAAAGTCCGTCATTTTGAAAGTTACATAAACAAAATTTTGTATTTCGGTTATTGACGTAAAACAAATAAATACGTGTTTCAGGAATTTTGGAAATTTTATTTAATAAGGGATGAAAAAGGGAGTGAAAATTTGTATCGGACTTGCATTATTTTTGATCTGAGGTCAAGTTATGGTCATTAACGTAACGTAATATTTTAAATTAATCTGTAAATACATATGTATATTTTCGTATTTGTATATAATCAACTTCCACGCGAGCAAAGCCGCGGGCAACAGCTATCTAGTCTTCAATAAAATATGGACCAATGATCCCGTGGCTGGACACAGCAGATCATACTGTTACTTTTTCAGAATGAAATGGTCTCTGTGCATATTCATCCCGTTTTTACCAACCGAGGAAACGATAATCCCGCTTATTGACTTGTCCGCTGGCTAACACATGAAGTTTGTTCAACCACCGCCAATTTCGGAGATTGGAAATTAATAAACAATGGTCAGTACATGTGCACAATAATGCGCGAGCTTGGAAGACTTCTGCTTTCAGTTTGTGGAATAGCTGCATTCATTATTAGTCCGCTTCAATATCCGTAATCATTCAATGAACACTATAGCGTGCTATATACAGAGTTTTCTTGATATCTGACGTTCACTTTTTTTTGGAGAAGCAGGCACTTTATGCAGCAATCGCCCAGTATTTTCATTGGTTCTCGGCTTTACAGACTTATCTTCCTCATGAATAGCAACTTGAACCTGTACTCCGAAAATTTCCACCCATTGGAGAAATGTTTTCTTCTATGGTGATCATTTACGGAACTTCTCTTCAAAGCCATCCATCACAATTTGCAGTGATGGTCAATTATTCGTTCCTGTGCCATAGCTGAGAAAATAATGTCCAACAGCAAAGAACTTTCTTCTCTTAAGACTGCGGGATTATTAACTCATCTGTAACAAAATTAATTAAATAAATATAAATAATTTCCTTTATGTCATTTAAACTATTTTTTGGAGGGTTACCATGTATTTTCGGTTGTATTAAACAGATTACTACAAATTAATATTATTGTTACAGAAAGCGAGAGTTTGAAGTTGAAAAGTAAAGTCTTAGATAAAAACGCACAGCACAGTGTTTATATGCTACTTTTAGACACATGGCTATTAACAGTTTAATTTAAGGAGTAGCCAGCCATAGAGAAATACATCAAAACTAGTTTGGATAGAGGATGGAAGAACCACAATAATAAATTACACGTGGAAAGCCTGCCCCGTGCATACGAACCTAGACCTCTGACATAAACCAGTCTATTGTGAGATTGACGACTTAAACTGTGTGTTCACAGTAATATTTTTCTTAGATTTGGACTCTTACCAGAAAATAGCAATGTACTTAAATAAATGGTACGCCACAATCACAACCCCCCCCCCCCCCCCCCCCCCCCCCCAAAAAAAAGCATCACCTTAATGCCTTACCTTATAGTTCTATGTTATAAGTTAGGCAAGGGAAGACTGCTTGCTGCCTTTCAGGGTAAACGAAGTGTAGGCCTATATACTTTCTCAAATTTTATTAAAAGTTTGTGAAAAAATTTCCAAATAGTTCTCAGTAAACCATCCCTTAGAAAATTTTCCTCAGAAAAACAAAGATTGTTTTGATAATGAAACACTATTCAAATGAACAAAGTTACAATAGCCATTTAAAAATAAAACTACCATTATATTTTTTCAAACTGACATACATCCTTATTTATCATGGGATATTTTTCTCGAAAGGGAAATAATTCTCATAGTCCCACGAGCTTGTTTAATTAGGCCTAAGATATGCATTGGCTTCACCCCGTCATATTCACTTTCATCATCCCCTCATCTCGTCGGGACATGGAACGAGCCTCTATGTTTATTATTATTATCATTATTATTAGCACCGCGTCTTACTACCCATTCAGGTTATACGCACTTACGCTAATGTGTAATGGTAGGGTGATTGTGAGATGAAATGAAGGACCTACAGTTTAACGTGGAATCCGAACCACGGTGGAGGCCTGGCATTCCCCACATTCACAAGATGTCTTGTCAGAGATGAAGGAAGGGTTTGGTAATCAGATAAATCTGTGCCGGTACCAAGGATTGAACCCTGGAACCTCAGCACAGAAGTCTGACACCTTACCCCTAGACCACCAGGTCACCCGAGCCTCTATGGAAAGGATGTACGATTAGTACATTCGGGTGTCCCTTGGGCAACGGTACATTAGTACCCGCTAATCTTTCCACAAACTGAGCTACAAATTGATATAGCCCACATAAGCCATTATTATTACTTGTCATGTACCCGATTTGAACATAAAAAACCCGATTCAAACCTTCAAATTAATGATAGTTAACTGACAACTGAATTTTGAACGTTCGAATCTTTTTTTCTAAAATGGCAATAGTGTTTAAGGTCTGAGTTATGGACATACAACATCTAAATATCAATTTTGAACAAAATCCATCGAACCGTTTCGTCTGTAACCCCGTGTACATTCATACAAACATGGTATTATACAGAAGTGTAAGACACACCGTTTGTGTTAGAGGAATAAGGGGGGAGTGAGAGGGGACGGAGAGAGAGGTATAAACGTCAAGATTAACCATAATCTCGAGGTACATTTTTTTTATCGCCGCGTCTTAGGTTATACGTATATATGATAGATACTCTGAGGAGAGTAGGGATTAGGAAGGAAGCATTTTAAAGGTGATATACCCGCATTTTCGTGGAGAGAGAGTGGGAAACCATTAATGGGGAAAAAAACTCAAAAGACCCGACCGAAATTTAAACCCCGATCTCCCCGTCATCAGCAAACAAGTCCAACATGAGAGTGACGCCTTTGACCATTCGACCACTGAAGGTGGATGAGAAACTACAATTACAATACCTTATCAATATGAGAACAAAAACAGTTAAAATATGTTTTGATAAAAAGACTAAAAAAGAACGGTTTAGTTAAACTGCGTTTTTCACATTTGTCAATTTGCAACTCTCAATGTCTTATTAAAACTAGTAGAGAAAGAAGAGTTTTTAAAAAATGTACCAGATTTCGAGTGAAGGGCTGATGGGTAAATTACAACGTAGAAAACAATTCTTGAGATTCATACTGAATACGCCATTCTAGCTCGTGGGCGCTGTTGCAACCCTGTTGATCCATTCTTTTGCAACTATAAACCATGGTGAGTTAAATATTCATTCATATTTCGTGGCATGTAGCTATTTAGCTGGTGTGTACAAATTTTCTCATCTACTGAATTCACCTTGCTCCTACACCACTTTAAGGTCACCCTTCTCTACGTCAATTACCACCCTTCTGCTCACTACCCTTGTAGGAGCCTTCTCTTCACCAGGTACAGCCCGTTCCTTAGTGATCCTAGTATTATTTATGACGTTATCAAGGGCAGAATTTACCCGCTTCAGTGGCCGAAAGCAATAAGGCGTCATTTTCGTTTTGAACCGGTCTGCTTATGATGAGGACATCAAGGTTCGAACCCAGGTCGTGTCTAACTGAGGGGTGGTTTTCCCTAAATAGTTTCCCACTCTCCTTCCACATAAATACGGATAGATTACCTCTAAAATGTTTCCCTGCTCATCCCTACTCCATTAGCGTGCGGAAGTAGTTATTTTGTTTACTCCATTTTATACGCCACGCGAATCTTTTTAGTGCTATTTGAGTCATATTTAATTTAATATTTATGGAAAGAGCAAAGGGGGCTGGGGGAGTTAAACTCCATAACCCCCTCCGCCCATGCTTGATAATTAACTAAACATTTGGAAATGGGTTGATCCCAACCGATACTTTAAAATTTTCTACTGTACATAAATTCTGTGTCCGTGCATCGATGAAGATGGAGGTAATAATGAAAGTATTGAGTATTTTAAAGGAAAAGGTTTATTGCTATATTATTGTGGATTTAATCAATAGTTTGAATAATCGGGGAAAATACAACTACATAGTCAACAGCAGAGGGTGACCTGGTGGTCTAGGGTAAGGTGTCAGACTTCTGTGCTGGCGGCCGGGGTTCGATCCTCGGTCCCGGCACAGATTTATCTGATTACCAAACCCTTCCTTCACCTCTGACAAGACATCTTGTGAATGTGGGGAATGCCAGGCCTCCACCGTGGTTCGGATTCCACGTTAAACTGTAGGTCCTCCATTTCATCTCACAATCACCGTACCATTACACATTAGCGTAAGTGCGTATAACCCGAACGGGTAGTAAGACGCGGTGCTAATAATAATAACAGCAGAGTGTTTAAAGAGTTTGATACCCTCGAGTATGCCACCACACAAGTTAAACTTAAGAAACAAAGAGGCGGTATACTAAAAGTCCTACTATTTATGGTCTTAAAATAAACAGAAACTATGCCTAGAAGTGACCAAATTGAGTCCAGATCCACCCCATCTAACCATTTTAACAGGTTCATTTCAAGATATCAAGAATAAATTTGGTGGCATGTAGACAAAATAGCCCTCGTCTCAACACTGTTAAACCCCATCTCCAGACTTCGTATGCGACCCGCCTCGGTGGCGTAGTTTGCTAACGCGCTAGACGTGTTGAGCTCGACTGCTGAGGACGGGGTGATCGAGGTTCGAATCTAGATCGAGTGAACTGGGGGTGGTTTTTCCCAAATGTTTTTCCACTCTCCCTCGACGCAAATGCGGGTTCACTTCCTCTAATTCAACCTTCCCAATTCCTAATCATTATTATTATTATTATTATTGTTTAACGGCCCATCGACACATCTAGGTCATTAGGGCCTTGAAATATATTAAAAACATAATAAGATCCCCATAGGGGAAAGAGATAAAACATTCACCATTTGAGACACTCCATAGGAGTGCTCAATTGGACTCTTGGTATAAATTAAGTGATACACCTGCTAAAAAAAAAACACAAGTGTATCACTCCAATAAAAAGACAAAACAAACATGTTAAAATATAACACGTTAAAAAGACAAAACATGTTAAAATGATAATACGTTAAAAAGACAAAACAACATGTTAAATTGTAATAAAACCGTTAAAAAGATCTCAATATGAGATAATATCCAAAAGAGCCACTTTATTAAAGTGACTCAAATAGCATTAAAAAGATCCGCCTGGCGTATAAAACGGAGTAAACAAATAACTCCATCCGCACTATCGCGTAATAAAAAACGTAAGTCACCTTTAAAATCAAGAGCCAGACGGATAGGGGCTAGTTTGCGACACTCCACCAAAATGTGATGCACACTAAGGGGAGTATCACAAAACTCACACACTGGAGGTGGATCCCCTCTTAGTAAAAAACTATGGGTCAATGAAGTATGCCCGACGCGGAGTCTCGTCACGATGACCTCCTCTCTTCTAGACTTTCGTATAGAAGAGGGCCATCGCGACACACCGTCCCTGATGGACCGCAGCTTGTTCTGAGCAGGGGTCGAGACCCACTGCTCGTGCCAGGTGCGTAAGACCCCACGCCGAACATAACCCTTTAGATCTAAAAACATGACACCCAAACTCGCCTCCGGAGGCATACGTGCTGCCTCCTTGGCTGCCTGGTCCGCCAGTTCATTTCCTGGAAGACCAGCGTGACCAGGAATCCAGCAAAAGGCGAGCCGGGTGCTTAATGAATCAATTTTTAAAATTTGTTCGTGAATCATCTGCACGAGAGGATTCCACGAGTAGAGAGTGGACAATGCCAACAGAGCACTCATGGAATCAGTGCAGATGAGGACAGAACGGTGACTACTTCGGTAAACAAAACACAAAGATTTAAAAATGGCATATAATTCAGCTGTAAAAACACTGGTTTCATTAGGTAAACCAAATTTAAAATTGGATCCTTCCACAACAAAAGCACATCCCACGGAGACTCCAGATTTAGAGCCATCAGTGTAGATGCGCTCAAATCCGTGAAAGCGAGTGGAGAGGAGCTCATTAAAAGTCCTCTCATATACAAAGTTTGGGGTGGTCGCTTTAGGGAACTTGGCAAGATCAAAATGGCATTTCGGAGGGCGTATTTTCCAGGGAGAAACTCGACCTGGTGATGTGGGGATAGCCTTTGGCAGGACTATCCCACACGTGTCGAAAACAGATAGCATCCGGATCCCAACCGGCCTTGTACTACGCCATTTAGTTTCATACAAGACACGGTTAGGGGGATGAAATACAGGGCGGTAAGCAACATTATTTGGCATGCAATGCAGTTTCGACACGTAAGATGCCAGGAGGTAAGACCGCCGGTAAGAAAGAGGGGGCTCACCGGCGTCAGCACAGATGCTGACGACTGGACTGGTACGAAAAGCACCAGTAGCCAGTCGAATGCCAGCATGGTGGACGCTATCGAGCATCTTTAACGCCGAGGGTCTAGCGGAACCATATACAAAACTGCCGTAATCAAGTTTTGATCTCACCAAGGCTCTATAGAGACGCATCAAGGTTTCCCTATCAGCACCCCAAGAGCGACCACTCACAACTTTAAGTAAATTCAAAGCTTTAATACACCTCGCTTTCAGGTCTTTGATGTGGGGGATCCAAGTTAGTTTAAAATCGAATAAAAGTCCCAGGAACCTTACGGTCTCGGAGACAGGTAAAACAACGTTGTTCATTAAAATATTGGGGGCTGGCTGTATTCCACGTAATCTATTGAAGTGGACGACAGTCGTCTTGGCCGCAGAGAAACGAAAGCCATTACGAGATGCCCACAACCATAGATTGTTTACAGCGAGTTGTATCTGTCGTTCAGCCCTGTGGAGACTTGATGAACTGCAATAAATTGCGTAGTCATCCACAAAAAGACATGAACGGACAGGTACGTGCACGTTGTCCACGATGCTATTTATCGCGATAGCGAATAACGTAGTGCTTAAAATACTACCCTGAGGCACCCCATTTTCTTGAATAAAATCATCGGATAAGGTGTTGTTTAACCTTACCCGGAAGTGTCTATCAGACATAAAATTAGATATAAAAATAGGGAGGTTCCCCCGGAACCCCCAATTAAACATGGTTTTTAAAATGCCGTACCGCCAGGTGGTGTCGTAAGCCTTCTCCAAATCAAAAAAGACAGCCAAGAGGTGCTGTTTATGGAGGAAAGCGTCACGAGCTGCTGTCTCAAGGCGAACAAGGTGATCCACCGTGGATCGGTTACGGCGAAAGCCACATTGCATATTGGATAGTAGATTGCGGGATTCTAGATACAATATAAATCTTTTATTCATCATTTTCTCTAATATTTTGCATACACAACTAGTTAAGGCTATCGGTCTATAACTAGTTGGCTCTAATTTATCCTTGCCACTTTTATATATTGGGATAACGGTTGCTTGCCTCCACAGTGTTGGGAATTGACGAGATTCCCAAACACAATTGTAGAGGTCTAAGAGGAACGCCCGTCCAGCAGGGGACAGTTGGCGCAACATTTCGTAATGGATATCGTCAGGGCCAGAAGTTGTATTGCCCGCCTGGGACAGGGCATAGGTAAGTTCCTCTTTAGTAAAGGGGGAGTTATAATCCTCCCCCCGACTTTGGCCAAAATCAATAGTAAGGCGCTCGATGCTGCGCTTATGCACCACGAACTCGTTAGAGTAGCTCGCAGTGCTAGAAATAGCGGCGAACATCGAGCCCAATACATTGGCGACCTCCATAGGGGAGGAGACAAGTGAACCGTTAGACATGAGTGCGGGTATATTATAAATTGTATTTTTGCTACTACGTACTTTACGAATGTGATCCCAAACCTTGGTTGTGGGAGTGGAAATAGTAATGGTAGAAATAAACTGTCTCCAAGACTCTCTTCTGCTTTCTCGAATAATACGGCGAGCTCTAGCACGTAGAATCCGGAATGACTCCAGATTCTCCGAAGTAGGACGTCGATTAAAGATACGCAGGGCTCTTCGGCGGTTAGAAATAGCAAGCCGGCACTCCTCGTTCCACCAGGGAACAGGACGGTGGCGCGGGTTTGGCGAGGATTTAGGGATGGATGCCCTCGCCGCCGCTATGACCGTCGAAGTGAATTGCCCAGCCTTTACATCGACGTCGGGAGAATGGGGTTCGTCGAATACGGCGAGCTCGCGGAATTTATCCCAGTTAGCACGTTTAAGAACCCATTGGGGTAACCGTGCTGTACTGGGAGGATCTTGGATTTTTGAAAGCAGAATGGGAAAGTGATCGCTGCCACATAGGTCCGAGTGAACCTCCCAAAGGTAGTGAGCAGCAATCCCGGGGCTACATAGGGCTAGGTCGATGGCAGAGGATACACCATTAAAGGTGGAGAAGTGTGTCTGGGTCCGGTGTTCATTAACACCAGGTTTCCCGAGACAAGAATATCCTCTACCATCCTCCCGCGGGCGTCTGTAAAATTAGACCCCCACACCAGGTTATGCGCGTTAAAGTCCCCCAAGATGATATAGGGGGCGGGAAGTTGTATAAAGAGGGCCTCTAGTGTCCTCTTGGAAACACGTTCACCTGGCGGGAGGTAGATGCAGCATACGGTTACCTCCATAGGAAGGGAGACTCTGACAGCAATCACTTGGAGATCAGAAACAATATTAATATTCTTATGATATATAGTACTTCGTGCGAATATAGCCACACCTCCGCTAGCCCGATCAAAGAAAGGCTTGTCTGTACGATACACATCGTACCCACGAAGCATCGGGTTGTCAGTTGGGCGGAAGTGGGTCTCCTGCAAGCACAAGATGGAAGGATGCAGGGAAGAAATTATTAGTTTGATTTCCTCTACACGAGCATAGAAACCCCTACAATTCCATTGTAGTAGCGACATAAGTTATTAGTATGAAATTTAATTATCCTCGCAATCCATTTCACTATCCTTTAAAAATAAAAATTTGTTGAGGCCCTTTTTAGGCCCTCTTGCCTTTCCCAGTCTCTCCTGTACCTCTCGCTTCAGGAGAGGCTTCGGCTTATTTTGGAGAGACTGGGTAGTCTGATCCTTGTTCGAAGGCTTTAAGGCCTTCGACGCTTTTTTAATAAAAAAATTTTCGGCGGTCTCTCGCTGGTCCTTCATCAAGGCACCAGTGGGACTCGCCTTAGCGGCCTCAACTGTTCCGCAACTCGTCCCCACCTCCGGAAGCCCAGAGGTGGGTGTGAGAGGCTCAACAACGGCCGCCCTTGTTTTAATGCCCCGAGGCGGGCCCGGGGGGGTTTCCCGAGGCGGGCTCGTGGGTATTCCCCGAGGCGGGCTCGGGGGTGTTCCCCGAGGTGGGCTCGGGGGAGTTCCTCGAGGAGGTCTCCTCGGGGGTACAGGTGGGGGAGACGATCGTTGTGGCGGTTTGGCCTCCTTTAAAAATTTAGGCGCCACAGAAGTTGGCGCGGAATCAAAATAAATGTCTCGAGAAGAGACCAATGGCACTGGTCGCGTTGGCTCCTTAGCAATATTAACTGCGCAATGGCAGTTGGGACAGTTTATATTTTGACTGACAATCCGGCTATATGAAGTTTGAAATACCGGAGCTTGACTTGATACGTATTCCTTGCGTGCCTGGGCATATGAGATCTTCTTTTCAGATTGTATCTCCAGGACTTTCTTCTCTACCTTCCATTTTGGACAGGCCCGAGACCAGGCGGAATGCGGACCCTTGCAGTTGACGCAGTATTTAGGAGACTCGCATGGTGTTTCATGAGCCTCCTGTCCACAATCCGCACAGGTTGGCTTACCACGGCATCGCAGCTAAGTATGCCCAAATTCCTGGCACTGAAAACAGCGCCGAGGGTTAGGGACATACGGCCGGACCCTGAGCACGTGGAAGCCTGCTCGGACCTCCTTCGGAAGGGTAGGAGTCGCAAATGTGAGGATATACGTATCCGTCTTCTTTTCTTGTCCGTTCTTTTTGGTAATGATACGGTAGACCTCGGTGACATGCTGGGGGGAAAGCTCCTCACAGATATCCTCAATGCCTACGCAGTCGAGGTCATAACAAGTGACCACTCCCTTGCAAACATTGAGGAACCTGTGAGGTTCCACCTTCACCGGTATATGAGTCGTATGCTCAACGGTATTTCGGAGATGGCCATTATATTTGAAGACTGTGTGTCAGTCGTGGTCTGAATCATGATGGTGCCATCACGCAGTTTCCTTATTAAGACTTCCGATTTCGCTGCTCCATTTATCACTCTTTCGAGGATAAATGGGCTGACACGTTTCAGATCTTCACTTTCATCCACTCGAGACATCACCAGGAAGCGGGGCTGGGGCCTCACCACTTCCTGGCTTTTCATCAAAACAGGGCTGGACGGCCTTACCCGTTTCCACCTCTTATCATTAATACGGCCCTGTGAGGGGCCGGGCAGTGAGATGCCAGCGGAACTTGGCAGTACGGTGCCAGCGGACAGTAAGGTGTCAGCTGTGACAATTAACTCATTCATGAGTGGGAGGACAACCTGCAAAAGTACTCGGATCGTAGACCCAGGTTGATCCCAGTTGGTTCTACCACATAGGGCCCTGTTAACTCTTCCGACGAGAGGCTCCATACGACGCTAGACATGACAACCTTCATATGGAGCATCGCCGGAGGAGAGGTCACCGCAGCAAGTGTATGCAGGAAAGTGCTAATTTTACGTCCGGGACCCTCATGAACGCAACCGGTCTTTTCTCAAGGTAGGGTACCCGGTTGTCATCCCTAAGGCCCTTCTACCAAGATATTACAACCGGCGCACTTTCATTCGGGAGCTCAAGGCAGTGGTATCCAATAATAAACAGAGAAGAGCCGGGTTAGTTGCCAAGGTCGTCAACGGAAAGGCCAAAGGCCTCTGTGCAGGATGAACGGTGGGGGAAAGGAAGAAAAGGGGTAAGGATAGATAAAGCGAAGGGGGAAGAGTGAAAAAAAGTGGAAAGTGAAGGAAGAAGAAAATGATGTGAAAGGAAAGATATAGGATAGGTTTGTCCCACACGAGGTACGTCCTGCACAGAAGCCTCCCCTTTTAGTCGCTTCTTACGACAAGCAGGGGTTACTGCGGGACTATTCTAAACCCGTCCCGCAGGGGGGAATTCCTAATCCATTAGCGTAATTAGTACTTAAAAGCGTATAACCTGAACAGGTAGTAAGACGCGGTGCTAATATATTATACTTCGTATGCGTAAGGTGCGTAGTGGTCCATTAGAGCTCGACTCCACACTAACTGATTACAATGTCTACAGAGCCGTAATACGTAAGTCCTTAGTTCTTACCACTCCGTATAAGTTGACTCAACTTTTAACTTCGACCTCATTGTGTCGATGGGCCTCTAAATAATAATAATAATAATAATAATAATAATAATAATATTAACTTTTAACTTTCTAAGGACTAGATGATACGGATTGGCAAGCAGAGCAAAGTAAATGCATACACGCGCATCGAAATTAAAGTATTAATGACAACAAAGGGATCGGTTGCTTTGAAAACAAAAAAACCAAAAAATTAAATTAGATTTTTACGCATGGAGCTGACTCAGAAATATTTTTCTGAAAATTAAAAACCCCCGGGTTTCGTGGCATCTCGGAAAGCTTTCTGAGAAATACCAAGTTCTCAGAAAGAGTAGCATCGCTTTGGTAGGTGAAACTTCTCATTAGAAACCTCCTATTCACAGATCACGTCTGTTTGCGCCTTGCTCTAATCAAGTGCTTCCCAAACTTTTTGAATGGCGTACCGCCCAAACAATTTCCGTAATTTGGAATACCACCAAGATAATGCTGAATATTTATTATTTCGGTACATTTTTAATGGTGCTTAGGGATATAATAACATGCTGCGCCCCCCTGCGGGACGGGCTTTAGAATAGTCCCGCAGTAACCCCTGCTTGTTGTAAGAAGTGACTAAAAGGGGAGGCTTCTGTGCAGGACGTACCTCGTGTAGGACAAACCTATCCTATATCTTTCCTTCCACATCATTTTTTCTTCCTTCACTTTCTCCCTTTTTTTTCACTCTTCCCCCTTCGCTTTATCTATCCTTACCTTTTCTTCCCTTCCCCCTTCGCTTTATCTATCCTTACCTTTTTCTTCCCTTCCCCCTGCCGTTCATCCTGCACGGAGGCCTTTGGCCTTTCCGTTGACGACCTTGCCTACTAACCCGGATCTTCTCTGTTTATTATTGTATACCACTGCTTTGAGCTCCCGAAAGAAAGTGCGCCGGTTGCAATACCTTAGTAGAAGGGCCTTAGGGATGACAACCAGGTACCCTACTTTGGGAAAAGATCGGTTGCGTTCATGAGGGCCCGGACGTAAAATTGGCACTTTCCTACACCCACTTGCTGCGACGACCTCTCTCTCGGCGATGCTCTATGCGAAGGTTGTCATGTCTAGCGTCGTATAGAGCCTCTCGTCGGGACAGTTAACAGGGCCATATGTGGTAGTACCAACTTGGGTCACCCTGGGTCTACGATCCGAGTACTGTGTAGGTTGTCCCCAAATACGGCATGGCCGATAACTTTGTCACCGCTGGCACCGTACTGCCAATTTCTGCTGGAAACTCACTGCCCGGCCCCTCACAGGGCCGTAATATTGATAGGAGGCGGAAACGGATAAGGCCGTCAGGCCCTGTCACTGTGGAAACCCAGGAAATGGTGAGGCCCCAGCCCCGCTTCCTGGTGATGTCTCGAGACGATGCCAATGGAAACCTTAAGCGCGTCAGCCCATTTTCCTCGAAAGAGCGATAAATGGTGCAGCAAAATCTGACGTTTTTATAAGGAAATTACGTGATGGCACTATTTTGACACAGACTGTAACTGACGTCCAGTCCTCCAACATCATGGCTATTACTGAAATAACGTCGAGTAATACGGCTTCAATATCGGTGAAGGTGGAACCTCACGGATCCCTCAGTGTTTGCAAGGGAGTGGTCACTTGTTTCGACCTCGACTGCCTGAGCATTGAGGAGATCTGTGAGGAGCTTTCCCCCAGCATGTCACCGAAGTGTACCGTATTGTCACAAAAAAGAATGGACAAGAAAAGAAGACGGATACGTATATCCTCACATTTGCGACTTCTACCCTTCCGAAGGAGGTCCGAGCAGGCTTCCACGTGATCAGGGTCCGGCCGTATGTCCCTAACCCTCGGCGCTGTTTTCAGTGCCAGGAATTTGGGCATACGAAGCTGCGATGCCGTGGTAAGCCAACCTGTGCGGATTGTGGACAGGAGGCTCACGAAACACCATGAAAGTCTCCTAAATACTGCATCAACTGCAAAGGTCCACATTCCGCCTGGTCTCGGGCCTGTCCAAAATGGAAGGTAGAGAAGAAAGTCCTGGAAATACAATCTTAAAAGAAGATATCATATGCCCAGGCACGCAAGGAATACGTATCGAGTCAAGCTCCGGTATTTCAAACTTCATATAGCAGGATTGTCAGTCAAAATATAAACTGTCCCAACTGCCATTGCGCAGTTAATCTTGCTAAGGAGCCAACGCGACCAGTGCCATTGGTCTCTTCTCGAGACAATGTTGATTCCGCGCCAACTTCTGTGGCGCCTAAAGATTTAAAGGAGGCCAAACCGCCACAACGGTCGTCTCCCCCACCTATACCACCGAGGAGACCTCCTCGAGGAACTCCCCCGAGCCCGCCTCGGGGACCCACCCGAGCCTACCTCGGGAGATCCCCCGGGCCTGCCTCGGGTGACCCCTCCGAACATTCCTCGGGGTACTAAAACAAGGGCGGCCGTTGTTGAGCCTCTCACACCCACCTCTGGGCTTCCGGAGAGGGGGACGAGTTGCGGAACAGGTGAGGCCGCTAAGGCGAGTCCCACTGGTGCCTTGAAGAAGGACCAGCGAGAGACCACCGAAAAAAATTATATTAAAAAAGCGTCGAAGGCCTTAAAGCCCTCAAACAAGAATCAGACTATCCAATCTCTCCTAAATAAACCGAAGCCTCTCCTGAAGCGGGAGGTACAGGAGAGACTGGGAAAGGTAAGAGGGCCTTAAAAGGACCTCAACAAATTTTTATTCTTAAAGGATAGTGAAATGGATTGCGAGGATAACTAAATTTTATACTGACAAAGTATGTCGCTACTACAATAAAATTGTAGGGGTTTCTATGCACGTGTAGAGGAAATAAAACAACAAATTTCTTCCCTGCATACTTCCATCTTGTGTTTGCAGAAGACCCACTTCCGCCCAAATGAAAACCCGATGCTTCGTGGGTACGATGTGTATCGTACCGACAAGCCTTTCTTTGATCGGGCTAGCGGAGGTGTGGCTATATTCGCACGAAGCAATATATATATATATATATATCATAAGAATAATGATATTGTTTCTGATCTCCAAGTGATTGCTGTCAAAGTCTCCCTCCCTTTTGAGGTAACAATATGCTGCATCTACCTCCCACGGGACAACGTGTTCCTAAGAGGACCCTAGAGGCCCTCTTTATACAACTTCCCGCCCCCTATATCATCTTGGGGGACTTTAACGCGCATAACCTGGTGTGGGGGTCCAATTTTACAGACGCCCGTGGGAGGATAGTAGAGGATATTCTTGTCTCGGGAAACCTGGTGTTAATGAACACCGGGACCCAGATACACTTCTCTACCTTTAATGGTGTATCCTCTGCCATCGACCTAGCTCTATGTAGCCCCGGGATTGCTGCTCACTTCCTTTGGGAGGTTCACTCGGACCTATGTGGCAGCGCTCACTTTCCCATTCTGCTTTCACAAATCCAAGATCCTCCCAGTACAGCATAGTTACCCCAATGGGTTCTTAAACGTGTTAACTGGGATAAATTCCGCGAGCTCGCCGTATTCGACGAACCCCATTTTCCTGACGTCGATGTTATAGCTGGGCAATTTAATTCGACGGTCATCGCGGCGGCGAGTGCTTCCATCCCTAAATCCTCGCCAAATCCGCGCCACCGTCCTGTTCCCTGGTGGAACGAGGAGTGTCGGTTAGCTATTTCTGATCGTCGAAGAGCCCTACGCCTCTTTCATCGACGTCCAACTTTGGAGAATCTGGAAACATTCCGGATTCTACACGCTCGAGCTCGCCGTGTTATTCGAGAAAGCAGAAGAAAGTCTTGGAGACAGTTTATTTCTACCCTTACAAACCACTCACACAACTAAGGTTTGGGACAATATACGTAAATTAAGTGGTAACAAAAATTCCATTCATAGTATACCTGCCCTCATGTCTAACGGTTCGCTTGTCTCCTTCCCTGTGGAGGTTGTCAGTGTATTGGGCTCGATGTTCGCCACTACTTCTAGCACTGCCAACTACTCTAACGATTTCGCGGTGCATAAGCGAAACGTCGAGCACCATGCTATTGATTTTGGCCAAAGTCGGGGGGAGGACTATAACTCCCCCTTTACTAAAGAGGAACTTATCTATGCCCTGTCCCAGGCGGGCAACACAGCTTCTGGCCCGGATGATATACACAACGAATTGTTGCGCCAACTGCCCCTGCCGGACGGGCGTTCCTCTTAGATCTCTACAACTGTGTTTGGGAATCTCGTCAATTCCCAACACTGTGGAGGCAAGCAACCGTTATCCCAATATATAAAAGTGGCAAGGATAAATTAGAGCCAACTAGTTATAGACCTATAGCATTAACTAGTTGTGTATGCAAAATATTAGAGGAAATGATCAATAAAAGATTTATATGGTACTTAGAAATCCCGCAATCTGCTATCTAATATTCAATGTGGTTTTCGCCGGAACCGATCTACAATGGATCATCTTGTCCGTCTAAATCGGCTGTTCATGACGCTTTTTTCCATAAGCAGCACATTCTGGCTGTTTTCTTCGATCTGGAGAAAGCGTACGACACAACCTGGCGGTACGGCATTTTGAAAACCCTTTTTGATTGGGGGTTTCGAGGAAACCTTCCTTCTTTTATATCTAATTTTATGTCGGATAGACACTTCCGGGTAAGGTTAAACAACACCTTATCCGATGATTTTATTCCAGAAAATGGGGTGCCTTAAGGTAGTATTTTGAGCTGTACGCTGTTCGTTATCTTCTATAAATAGTATTGTGAACAACGTGTGTTTACCTGTTCGTTCAGGCCTCATTGTGGATGACTACGCAATTTATTGCAGTTCTTCAAGTCTCCACAGGGCTGAACGGACAGATACAACTGAGTGTTAACAATATTTGGTCATGGGCATCGCGTAATGGCTTTCGCTTCTCTGCAGCCAAAACAACGGTCGTCCACTTCCATAGATTACGCGGTTAATGAACCATGCCGTTATACCAGTCTCAGAAATCGTAAAGTTTCTGGGACTTTTATTTGATTTTAAATTAACTTGGATTCCCCACATGAAAGACTTGAAAGCGAGGTCTATAAAAGCACTAAACCTGCTCAAAGTGGTTAGCGGTCGGTCCTGAGGTGCAGATAGGGAAACCTTGATGCGCCTGTATAGGGCTTTGGTAAGATCTAAACTAGACTATGGCAGTTTTGTTTATGGTTCAGCTAGACCTTCGGCGTTAAAGATGCTAGATAGTGTCCACCATGCTGGCATTAGACTGGCTACCGGTGCTTTTCGCACCAGTCCAGTCGTCAGCATCTGTGCCGACGCCGGTGAGCCCCCTCTCTTACTGGCGGTCCTATCTTCTGGCATCTTACGTGTAGAAATTGCACTGCATGCCATAGCATGTTGCCTACCGCCCTGTTTTTCATCCCCCGAACCGTGTCTTGTATGAAACCAAATGGCGTAGTACAAGGCCGGTAGGGATCCGGATGCTATCGGATTTTGACACGTGTGGGATAGTCCTGCCAAAGGCTATCCCCATATCACCAGGTCGAGTTTCTCCCTGGAAAATACGCCCTCCGAAATGCCATTTTGATCTTGCCAAGTGCCCTAAAGCGACCACCCAAATTTTGTATATGAGAGGACCTTTAATGAGATCCTCTCCACTCGCTTTCACGGATTTGAGCGCATCTACACTGATGGCTCTAAATCTGGAGCCTTCGTGGGATGTGCTTTTGTTGTGGATGGATCCAATTTTAAATTTCGTTTACCTAAAGAAACCAGTGTTTTTACGGCTGAATTGTATGTCACTTTTAAATCTTTGTGTTTTTATACCGAAATAGTCACCGTTCTTTTCTAATCTGCACGGATTCCATGAGTGCTCTGTTGGCATTGTCCACACTCTACTCCTGGAATCCCCTCGTGCAGATGATACATGAGCAAATTTTAAAAATTGATTCATTAAGCACCCGGCTCGCCTTTTGCTGGATTCCTGGTCACGTTGGTCTTCCAGGAAATGAACTGGCTGACCAGGCAGCCAAGGATGCAGCGAGCTTGCCTCCGGAGGCGAGTCTGGGTGTCATGTTTTTAGACCTAAAGGGTTATGTTCGGCGTGGTGTGTTACGCACCTGGCACGAGCAGTGGGTCTCGACCCCTGCTCAGAACAAGCTGCGGTCCATCAGGGACGGTGTGTCGCGATGGCCCTCTTCTATACGAAAGCCTAGGAGAAAGGAGGTCATCGTGACAAGACTCCGCGTCGGACATACATTTCTAACCCATGGATTTTTACTAAGAGGGGATCCACCTCCAGTGTGTGAATTTTGCGATGCTCCCCTTAGTGTGCACTACATTTTGGTGGAGTGTCGCAGATATGCCCCTATTCGCCTGGCCCTTTATTTTAAAGGTGACCTTCGTTTTTTATTACGCGACAGCGCTGAAGGAGTTATTTGTTTACTCCATTTTATACGCCAGGCGAATCTTTTTAGTGCCATTTGAGTCACTTTTATAAAGTGGATCATCTGGATTTTATCTCATATTGTGACCTTTTTAACATTTTAGTATACTTTAATGTGTTTGTTTTGTCGTTTTATTAATTTTAATAAACTTTAATAAAATAACTGTTTTAACATTTTAGTTTTGTCTTTTTAACTAATATATTGTTTTAATATGTTTGTTTTGTTATTTATTAGAGTGATACACCTGTGGTTTTTATTTAGCAGGTGTTTCACTCAATTGTTCTTTTAGCCCATTTGAGCACTCCAATTGAGTGTCTCAGGTGGTGAATGATTATATCTCTCCCCTATGGGGATTTTATTATGTTTTAAATATATTTCAAGGCCCTAATCACTTCTATGTGTCGATGGGCCTTTAAACCACAATATAATAATAATAATAATAATAATAATAATAAACATGCTGCGTGGTAGTACTGGCTGTCTGAGCCTGAATTGTTGTTCAACCTCTTCAAACACTGTATACATCTATTTTACTTTTGGCTAGACTTGGTCAGAATAAATTTATAAGATTTGATAAGTTACTATCTTTTTTAGACTTTAATTTGCTAATTTTGTTTGTCTTCTCACGGCGTACTATCTGAAATAACTGTACGTACCACTGGTGACACGCGTGCCACAGTTTGGGAACCGCTGCTCTAGACAAATTTATTTCAAAGAGTTTAATTGGACATAGTATCAGACTTTCTCATTGGTTAGCACGGTCACGTGATTGAGGATACGGAACGTGTAGACACGATTTCCATTCCTCAGGACCATTAAGGACTACTATACGGCCTTGTGGGCGAGGATTTGTGTGGTTTTATTGATGACCCCTAGTGAGAGTAGTAACAAAGTTGCTGAGACACTCATGAGACACCCACACTCGCGTCATTGTATGACTAGTATGAATAAAGGAGATGGAGACTGTCTCCGGTATTGTGACCAGATATAGGTCATGTCCTTGATACACACGTATCGTCCTAATTACTGTCACAGATTTTAATTACTTCATAAATAATGCTACTTCATAAAATAACAATGTGTCTTTTCGACAGTTCGTTTTCTCTACGCTAAAGTAGAGAGTGCTGTATCTGGTCAGTTTTTTTATATATAAAAAAGTCTGTAGATGTCTAGACAAAATAATACGGGCTAATAAGAAACCATAGCTAAGAAAAATTGCAACAGAAGCGTTTCCGCCTGAGAAGTGGGGCTTTTTTTTTAACTACCTCGGGCCTTTGTCATCTTAGTCACATACAGCTAAGCTTCCAGCTGATAGTTAAGACAGTACAAAATAATGTAATTCAAAGTTGTTTTATAATATTAACAATCCCTTTGTTACATTACAAATAAAACAATCATAATTATATTAGTGACGTATCTGACGGGGTGTGTTTTAAGGATCGTATGTGGTAATTCAGGGCAGTTAGCTGATTTTTGAAAACAGTGTTTCAAACTTTGATATATTTATTAAATGAAAACGTATGTACGATTGTTTACCAATATTTTATTACAAGCTTATTAAAACTTAAGGGGGGATAACAAATATGTTAACAGTCAGAACAAGCTGCGGTACATCAGGGACGGTGTGTCGCGATGGCCCTCTTTTATACGAAAGTCTAGAAGAGGGGAGGTCATCGTGACGAGACTCCGCGTCGGGCATACGTTTCTAACCCACGGATTTTTATTAAGAGGGGATTCACCTCCAGTGTGTGAATTTTGCTATGCTCCCCTTAGTGTGTACCACATTTTGGTGGAGTGTCGCAGATATGCCCCTATTCGCCTTGCTCTTAATTTTAACGGTGACCTTCATTTTTTATTACGCGATATTGCGGATGGAGTCTATTATTATTAGCACCGCGTATTACTACCCGTTCGGGTTATACGCACTTACGCTAATGTGTAATGGTAGGGTGATTGTGAGATGAAATGAAGGACCTACAGTTTAACGTGGAATCCGAACCACGGTGGCGATCTGGCATTCCACACATTCACAAGATGTCTTGTCAGAGGTGTAGGAAGGGTTTGGAAATCAGATAAATCTGTGCCGGGACTGAGGATTGAACCCCGGCCGCCAGCATAGAAGTCTGACACCGGCGGATGGAGTCATTTGTTTACTCCGTTTTATACGCCAGACGGATATTTTTAATGCCATTTAAGTCACTTTTATAAGTGGCTCATTTGGATTTTATCTCATTTTGAGACTATTTTTAACATTTTTAGTGTAGTTTAATATGATGTTTTGTCTTTTTAACTTTTTTTAATATGCTTTAATATGTTTGTTTAGTCTTTTTTATCATTTTATATTCTAATATTTTTGTTTTGTCTTTTTAAACAACTTATTATATTTTAAAAGGTTTGTTTTGTATTTTTAATGTAGTGCATACACCTGTGATTTTTTATTAGCAGGTATATCAATCAATAATTTTAATAACCCATTTGTCACTCCCAAAGAGTGTTTCAAATAGGTATTTTCTCATATTGAGATCTTTTTAACACACATTTTTATTATTGTATGCACCTGCTTATGCAACAGGTGTACAGGCGGCGGTTAAGTTGGCCAGGGAGGCCAACCGAGGGGACACCTTCGCAGAGGTTTTCCGTAGGCAACACGCCTGGGCATGATGGCAAAGTTCCATCTCCCAAGGTAGGCCGTTTGGCCTAATTATCCTGGCTCATGCAGAGTTTCCGGCAGTGATGTTTGCGTTAGGGGACATGGGCAACACTTCTAGGGTGGAGAAATGTTGGTAATCCACCTTGGGACACTGACCAACAATAGGGGGCCCAACGATCTGTATTATTATTATTATTATTATTATTATTATTATTATTTGTGTTTAGAGGCCCATCGACACACTGATGTTATTAGGGCCTTAGCATTATATAAATACATAGTAAACTCTCCATAGGAGAGAGACAGAATATTCACCTATTTATATAAAAAGGTGAAGAGACAATATAAAAATACAATATAAAAAGAATGGTTCTCAATATGAAAAAAAGAAACATTTGAGGCACTCAGTAGGAGTACTCAAATGGGCTCAAAGTACAATTGAGTGAAGCACCTGCTAAAAAAACCACAAGTGTATCACTCTAATAAAAAACAAAACAAACATATTAAAACAATATATTAGTTAAAAAGACAAAACTAACATGTTAAAATAATTATTTTATTAAAGTTTATTAAAATGGATAAAACGACCAAACAAACACATTAAAGAATGCTAAAATGTTAAAAAGGTCTCAATATGAGATAAAATCCAGGTGAGCCACTTTATAAAAGTGACTCAAATGGCACTAAAAAGATTCGCCTGGCGTATAAAATGGAGTAAACAAATAACTCCTTCAGCGCTGTCGCGTAATAAAAAACGAAGGTCACCTTTAAACTCAAGGGCCAGGCGAATAGGGGCATGCTTGCGACAATCCACCAAAATGTGGTGCACACTAAGGGGAGCATCGCAAAATTCACACACTGGAGGTGGATCCCCTCTTAGTAAAAATCCATTGGTTATAAATGCATGCCCGACGCGGAGTCTCGTCACGATGACCTCCTCTCTCTAGACTTTCGTATAGAAGAGGGCCATCGCGACACACCGTCCCTGATGGACCGCAGCTTGTTCTGAGCAGGGGTCGAGACCCACTGCTCGTGCCAGGTGCGTAAGACTCCACGCCGAACATAACCTTTAGGTCTAAAAACATGACACCCAGACTCGCCTCCGGAGGCAGGCGTGCTGCCTCCTTGGCTGCCTGGTCCGCCAGTTCATTTCCTGAAAGACCAGCGTGACCAGGAATCCAGCAAAAGGCGAGCCGGGTGCTTAATGAATCAATTTTTAAAATTTGCTCATGTATCATCTGCACGAGGGGATTCCAGGAGTAGAGAACGGACAATGCCAAAAGAGCACTCATGGAATCCGTGCAGATGAGAACAGAACGGTGACTATTTCGGTATATAAAACACAAAGATTTAAAAATGGCATACAATTCAGCCGTAAAAACACTGGTTTCTTTAGGTAAACCAAATTTAAAATTGGATCCTTCCACAACAAAAGCACATCCAACGGAGGCTCCAGATTTAGAGCCATCAGTGAAGATGCGCTCAAATCCGTGAAAGCGAGTGGAGAGGAGCTCATTAAAGGTCCTCTCATATACAAGGTTTGGGGTGGTCGCTTTAGGGAACTTGGCAAGATCAAAATGGCATTTCGGAGGGCGTATTTTCCAGGGAGGAACTCGACCTGGAGATATGGGGATAGTCTTTGGCAGGACTATCCCACATGTGTCGAAAACCGATAGCATCCGGATCCCAACCGGCCTTGTACTACACCATTTGGTTTCATACAAGACACGGTTAGGGGGATGAAAAACAGGGCGGTATGCAACATGCTCTGGCATGCAGTGCAGTTTAGACGCGTAAGATGCCAGAAGATAGGACCGCCGGTAAGAGAGAGGGGGCTCACCGGCGTCGGCACAGATGCTGACGACAGGACTGGTACGAAAAGCACCGGTAGCCAGTCTAATGCCAGCATGGTGGACACTATCTAGCATCTTTAACGCCGAAGGTCTAGCTGAACCATAAACAAAACTGCCATAGTCTAGTTTAGATCTTACCAAAGCCCTATACAGGCGCATCAAGGTTTCCCTATCTGCACCCAAGACCGATCGCTAACTACTTTGAGCAGGTTTAGTGCTTTTATAGACCTCGCTTTCAAGTCCTTGATGTGGAGGATCCAAGTTAATTTAAAATCAAATAAAAGTCCCAGAAACTTTACGGTTTCTGAGACTGGTAGAACGGCATGGTTCATTAAAATATTGGGGGCTGGCTGTATTCCACTTAATCTATGGAAGTGGACGACCGTCGTTTTGGCTGCAGAGAAGCGAAAGCCATTACGCGATGCCCACGACCAAAGATTGTTAACACTCAGTTGTATCTGTCGTTCAGCCCTGTGGTGACTTGACGAACTGCAATAAATTGCGTAGTCATCCACAAAGAGGCATGAACGAACAGGTAAGTGCACGTTGTCCACAATACTATTTATCGCGATAGCGAACAACATGCAGCTCAAAATACTACCCTGAGGCACCCCATTTTCTTGAATAAAATCCTCGGATAAGGTGTTATTTAACCTTACCCGGAAGTGTCTATCCGACATAAAATTAGATATAAAAGAAGGAAGGTTTCCTCGAAACCCCAATTAAAAAGTGTTTTCAAAATGCCGTACTGCCAGGTGGTGTCGTACGCTTACTCCAGATCGAAGAAAACAGCCAGATGGTACTGTTTATGGAGAAAAACGTCACGAACAGCCGTCTCTAAACGGACAAGATGATCAACTGTAGATCGGTTCCGAGGAAAACCACATTGAATATTAGATAGCAGATTGCGGGATTCTAAATACCATATAAATCGTTTATTAATTATTTTTTCCAGTATTTTACATACACAACTAGTTAAAGCTATCGGTCGATAACTAGTTGGCTCTAATTTATCTTTGCCACTTTTATATAACGGGATAACGATTGCTTGCCTCCAAAGTGTTGGGAACTGATGAGAATCCCAGACACTATTGAAAAGGTCCAGAAGATATGCGTGTCCGGAAGGGGGCAGCTGCCGCAACATTTCATAGTGGATATCATCTGGACCGGAAGCTGTGTTACCCGCCTGGGTGAGGGCATAGGTCAGTTCATCTTGCGTGAAAGGGGAGTTATAATCCTCACCCCGACTCGGACCAAAATCAATAGTACGGCGCTCGATGCTCCTTTTATGCACCGCGAACTCGTTAGAGTAGCTCGTAGTGCTAGAAATAGCGGCGAACATCGAGCCCAATACATTGGCGACCTCCATAGGGGAGGAGACAAGTGAACCGTTAGACATGAGTGCGGGTATATTATTAATTGTATTTTTGCTACTACGTAATTTACGAATATGGTCCCAAGCTTTGGTTGTGGGAGTGGAAATAGTAAGGGTAGAAATAAACTGTCTCCAAAACTCTCTTCTGCTTTCTCGAATGATATGGCGAGCTCTAGCACGTAGAATCCGGAATGACTCCAGATTCTCCGAAGTTGGACGTCGATGAAAGAGACGTAGGGCCCTCCTACGGTTAGAAATAGCCAGCCGGCACTCCTCTTTCCACCAGGGAACAGAACGGTGGCGCGGATTTGGCGAGGATTTAGGGATGGATGCCCTCGCCGCCGCTATGACCGTCGAAGTAAATTGCCCATCCTTAACATCGACGTCAGGAGAAAGGGGTTCGTCGAACACGGCGAGCTCACGGAATTTATCCCAATTAGCACGTTTAAGAACCCATTGGGGGAACCGTGCTGTACTGGGAGGATCTTGAATTTGAGAAAGGAGAATAGGAAAGTGATCGCTGCCACATAGGTCCGAGTGAACCTCCCAAAGGAAGTGAGCAGCAATCCCGGGGCTACATAGAGCTAGGTCGATGGCAGAGGATACACCATTAAAGTGGAGAAGTGTGTCTGGGTCCCGGTGTTCATTAACACCAGGTTTCCCGAGACAAGAATATCCTCTACCATCCTCCCGCGGGTGTCTGTAAAATTAGACCCCCACACCAGGTTATGCGCGTTAAAGTCTCCCAAGATGATATAGGGGGCGGGAAGTTGTATAAAGAGGGCCTCTAGAGTCCTCTTGGAAACACGTTCACCTGGTGGGAGGTAAATGCAGCATACGGTTACCTCCATAGGAAGGGAGGATCTGACAGCAATCACTTGGAGATCAGAGACAATATTTATAAACTTGTGATTTATGTTGCTACGTGCGAATATAGCCACACCTCCGCTAGCCCGATCAAAGAGTGGCTTGTCGCTACGATATACATCGTACCCACGAAGCATCGGGTAGTCAGTTGGGCGGAAGTGGGTTTCCTGCAAACACAAGATGGGAGGATGCAGGGAAGAAATTAGTAGTTTGATTTCCTCTACACGAGCATAGAAACCCCTACAATTCCATTGTAGTAGCGACATAAGTTATTAGTATGAAATTTAGTTATCCTCGCAATCCATTTCACTATCCTTTAAAAATAAAAATTTGTTGAGGTCCTTTTTAGGCCCTCTTGCCTTTCCCAGTCTCTTCTGTGCCTCCCGCTTTAGGAGAGGCTTCGGTTTATTTTGGAGAGACTGGGTAGTTGGATTCTTGTTCGAAGGCTTTAAGGCCTTCGACGCTTTTTTTTATAAAAAAAAATTTCGGCGGTCTCTCGCTGGTCCTTCTTCAAGGCACCAGTGGGACTCGCCTTAGCGGCCTCACCTGTTCCGCAACTTTTCCCCACCTCGGAAGCCCAGAGGTGGGTGTGAGACGCTCAACAACGGCCGCCCTTATTTTAGTACCCGCGGGCCCGGGGGCATTTCCCGAGGTGGGCTCGGGGGGGGGAGGGGGTTCCCCGAGGTGGGCTTGGGGGAGTTCCTCGAGGAGGTCTCATCGGTGGTATAGGTGGGGGAGACGATCGTTGTGGCGGTTTGGCCTCCTTTAATAATTTAGGCGCCAGAGAAGTTGGCGCGGAATCAACATAAATGTCTCGAGAAGAGACCACTGGCACTGGTCGCGTTGGCTCCTTAGCAAGATTAACTGCGCAATTGCAGTTGGGACAGTTTATATTTTGGCTGACAATCCGGCTATATGAAGTTTGAAATACCGGAGCTTGACTTGATACGTATTCCTTGCGTGCCTGGGCATATGAGAGCTTCTTTTCAGATTGTATCTCCAGGACTTTCTTCTCTACATTCCATTTTAGACAGGCCCGAGACCAGGCGGAATGCGGACCCTTGCAGTTTACGTAGTATTTAGGAGACTCGCATGGTGTTTCGTGAGCCTCCTGTCCACAATCCGCACAGGTTGGCTTACCACGGCATCGCAGCTTCGTATGCCCAAATTCCTGGCACTGAAAACAGCGCCGAGGGTTAGGGACATACGGCCGGACCCTGAGCACGCGGAAGCCTGCTCGGACCTCCTTCGGAAGGGAAGGAGTCGCAAATGTGAGGATATACGTATCCGTCTTCTTTTATTGTCCATTCTTTTTTGTGACAATACGGTACACTTCGGTGACATGCTGGGGGGAAAGCTCCTCACAGATCTCCTCAATGCTTACGCAGTCGAGGTCATAACAAGTGACCACTCCCTTGCAAACATTGAGGAACCTGTTGGGCTCCACCTTCTCCTGTATATTTGCCGTATTACTCAACGTTATTTCGGAGATCGCCATAATATTTGAGGATTGTGTGTCGGTCATAGTCTGAATCATAATGGTGCCATCACGCAGTTTCCTTATTAAAACGTACGATTTTGCTGCTCCATTTATCACTCTTTCGAGGATAAATGGGCTGACACGTTTCAGATCTAGACTTTCTTCTACTCGAGACATCACCAGGAAGCGGGGCTGGGGCCTCACCACTTCCTGGCTTTTTATCAAGACAGGGCTGGACGGCCTTATCCGTTTCTGCCTCTTATCATTAATACGGCCCTGTGAGGGGCCGGGCAGTGAGATGCCAGCGGAACTTGGCAGTACGGTGCCAGCGGACAGTAAGGTGTCAGCTGTGACAATAAACTCATTCATGAGTGGGAGGACAACCTGCAAAAGTACTAGGATCGTAGACCCAGGTTGATCCCATTTGGTTCTACCACATAGAGCCCTGTTAACTCTTCCGACGAGAGGCTCCATACGACGCTAGACATGACAACCTTCATATGGAGCATCGCCGGAAGAGAGGTCACCGCAGCAAGTGTATGCAGGAAAGTGCTAATTTTACGTCCGGGACCCTCATGAACGCAACCGGTCTTTTCTCAAGGTAGGGTACCCGGTTGTCATCCCTAAGGCCTTCTACCAAGATATTACAACCGGCGCACTTTCATTTAGGAGCTCAAGGCAGTGGTATCCAATAATAAACAGAGAAGAGCCGGGTTAGTTGCCAAGGTCGTAAACGGATGCAGGATGAACGGTGGGGGAAAGGAAGAAAAAGGAAAGGATAGATAAAGCGAAAGGGGAAGAGTGAAAAAAAGGTGGAAAGTGAAGGAAGAAGAAAATGATGTGAAAGGAAAGATAAAGGATAGGTTTGTCCCACACGAGGTACGTCCTGCACAGAAGTCTCCCCTTTTAGTCGCCTCTTACGACAAGCAGGAGTTACTGCGGGACTATCCTAAACCCCGTCCCGCAGGGGGGAACGATCTGTAAAACAGAAGGAATTTACAGCCTAGCTCTTAGAAAATAGTCTGGTTTGTCAGTGATGGGAATATCGGGAATCTAATTTCGACTGGTTGACTGACGCTCCCCCCCCCCCCCATTACCTCCATACAAATGCGTGTACATATCCTCTAAATTTTACCTTCTTCCTACCGCGTCTTACTATCTTTTTGGGTGTATGTATTACTTACATTTCTCATTCTTAACATCTTAGCGGATCTATAATTTATGGTAAATGCACCCGCATATTCGTAAAGGGAGTATTGGAAACCCTTCAGGAAAACTTACCTTAGTTGTGCTGTCAGGGATTCAAACCAAGACTTCCCTGTCACCGGCGGACAAACCATACTAAATGAGCTTGTCATTTACAACACAGGGTCCTTAACCACCCGTTTGGATTCTTCGCAAAGTAATAATTACTCTCCTACCCACCACCCTGGTGACCGCATAGTCTAAGGCAGAGCTGGGCAACATATTATTCATTGTAGCCATAGTTGTATCTAATGAGAAGAGAAATTCGCCACATCATGTAAAAATGGAGAAATTAACTTGCTCAATCGAACATTCTAAAGAATAATAATAATATTTAGCACCGCGTCTTACTACCCGTTCGGGTTATACAAGTACTAATTACGCTAATTGATTAGGAATTGGGAAGGTCAAATTATAGGAAGTGAACCCACATTTGCGTGGAGTGAGAGTGGAAAACCATTTTGGGAAAAACCACCCCCAGTTCACCCGACCGAGATTCGAACCTCGATCTCCCGTCCTCAGCAGTCGGGCTCAACACGACAAGCGCGTTAGCCAACTACGCCACCGAGGCGGGTATTCTAAAGAAAACACACTGTTTAAACAAGTTTATTCAAAACATGTACCCTTTGACCACTCAGTTGCAACCACCTCAGAGGAAAATGATGAAAATTATTCGATTGAAAATGTAAGACAATTAAATGTGAAATGTAGCATTCCTGTTGATTAAAAACAGAGGAAGTGTTGAGAAAGGGAGTGACGGGGGTTTTGTGTCAATGACTTGTTTATAAATCAGAATACTTCCCTATGATATGCAGCAAATATCAAGTAACGACCGGCACACGCCTTAAGGAAATTTTTATTTTACTGTGAAAGCTGTCAAATTCAAATTCAATACTTGT
>JBCFYV010000345.1:0-84245 GCA_039000515.1 Timema cristinae
TATTTTTCATACCCCTTAGTGATAAGGGTTGTCCACCCTTAACATTTTTCTTTAATTTTCAGACATTTTTTAAATTTCTTTATTTTTTTTATTATGTCGCATTAAAAAATACATACAACCCTAAATTTTTACCCTTTTAATCACCAACCCCTATTTTTTAATAGCCATTTTAGTAATTTAATCATTTTTCATCCCCGGTCAATATATATATATATATATATAATAGACTATGTATTTTATATATATGTATATATAATATATATATTTTCATATATGTATCTATATATATATAAAAAGAAAAGTTCTGACTCATCAAGGCCCAACCCAAACCCTTGGACCTAGAAAGCTGAAATTTTGCACAGAGGTTCCCTTTATGATGTATACAAGGAACAAGGACGGATTTTTTGAAATTCCCACGGGATAGGGAATAAAGAGTATTAATATAATTATTATAACACACTGGGTAACGGGCAGCGTTGGGAGTTGGGATTATGTATTTCTTATCCCACAGAGGGTCACGGGAAACGCCGTGCGGGACTGCTAGTAAAATATATGTTTATAATCCTTGAAGATGCCCGCTATTGAGAAATGAGTGTCTTCCTCTTGGTGTCTGTTACTCTCTCAAGAAATTAACACTACACCGAACACCAATTACGCCAGCCATTTTGTTTCAAGAGGGCGAGACAAAACGTCTAATCATGACCTTTTCCTCAACAGAAGATTATCGGACTTTCATAAAACAAATACAGTTCGATTTTGTTGAATTTTGCATTCATTCAACGCCATGACACTTCTCCCATTACTGTAATCTAAATCACCTAATAAAACAAATAAATGTGGAATATGTCTCTAGATACGAAAAAGATTTTGTATTCGGATTTATCCAAAGACATCTTGTCACTAAATATGTAGTATCTAAACATTTCTAAAAATGTTTTTGTAGATGTTTTATTAGTACAACGCAAGCTTTAAATTAACAATATATGTAAGTAGTTAACTTTAAAATCAATAGTATGGTTGTTTAAGAGCAACCAGAAATAGGCCTAATATAGGTTAATTGATAGCTTATATGAAACAAGTTTATACCATTTTCAGTATATATTTAAAACTAAGTAGTATTGACTTTGAAAGTGAATACCTCACATGGATTGGTCAAAGAAAGCTCCAAAGATAACGTTAATGATGATGTCACAGTCTTGGCTTGGAGCGTAGCGATAGAAATTTCAGAAGCACTATTACTACAAATAAAAATTCACACAGATAAGACAAAATAATTTTGAACTGACTGGGATTCCAACAGACAAAAATGCCAGAGATGGTTAGTCAACACATTGAGAGGAGTGAGGTATATCTCCTTAGTGGCAATCACCACAGCATGGAGCCAATGATATAATACAATTTATTTCAGAGACAAACAATAATAATACATATCTTGTAATAGGTTTAAAAATTCTTAAAATTTTTATTTATGTGAATTTTTAAATTTCTTTACATATTTAGGAATTGTTGTTGGCCATTTTTAAGGATAATTTTTTTTCAAATTAGTACTTGGTTTGAAATATTTTATTTTAATATTATGATTTACATTTTTCTTTGACTTCATGGGCTAAACAGACTTGTATAAATTTAGCACATTTTTGTGGATTTTACTTTGACTACACACTGAAAACTAAACTAAAATAATTTACAAATGCTGTATTACCTTGATTTACGATAAAAAGATCTCAAAATAATTTTAAAAGAGGTATTTAAAAATGTATTAATTATCTTGAATTTCTGTGGTTAGGGGAGGTATGTTCTTTCATATTTTCTAATATGGCTGGTACATCTTGATAGACTTTGTATTTAATACCCCCCCGTGCGCTCCCCCCCCCCCAAATCATTAAAGTCAATTCTGGTGAATGGGCGGCAAAAGGAACTGACGCGTATCTTCCTATCCACCAATAAATCCAGTATTGGTCCAATATTTCTCGAGATTTATGTGAATAGTGCACTAGACAAATATCGCACTGATACTACATGTGCATTCTTTGTTCTTAAGTACAGTATAGATTGGAAAATTACCACCTATATCAAATTGGGCCACCACTTTCTCCAAATTAATTAAAACTCATACAGTCGTTAGTGATATCTATGTGCTTATATGTGCCCAAAATTCAACGTTTGTGCTATTAAATTAATCAAATTATTACAATTTCAATGTGGTGAGCCAACATGATTTCAAGCTAGTCTCCTATTTGTTTTAAACATCCAGAGGTGCATTGGGGCCGGAACGTCGTTCCATACTTATTTTTGAGCCAGAACGACGTTCCCCTTCTTTTTCTAGTAATTGAATGGTTATTAGTTTCTTATTGATTACAGCAGTCCTTGGCTCCTTCAACTATTCATTCCATGTTTTACAATAAGTTTAGCCGATGTATTGCATTGGAATTTACGACCACATATTCCAGTTCTAGTACATACGTCTGATACAATAGGCATATAGTAGATGGTTACCCCTTTTCTATTTTCTAATTGTGTGCACACTTTTGCATTTTGGAGTTGTTTCCATCGTATTTGGAATTTGAATAAGTAAAAATTATCCTGTTATATAGGCCTACACATGTATTAAAAATAGTTCGTGTTACATGGTTCGTTCCAGCCCCTCTTTTTATTTTTATCAATAAACCACTGCAATCATCCTAACTTAGTTTTGATAACACTATTCGTTAGTTTTCTGTTTGTGTGAATATGTGGCATCCACTGCAATGGGCCTTGTAGGGTGGGGTGCATTTATTGCTCCCGAGTACTAAGGTAAAAATAGTTGTGGGTCAATTGCGGCGAAGCGTAAAGGTTAATACTGAAAAAATGAAAACAATCAATTGTATAATATTTGAACTTATTTGGAGAATGAGGTGGGCCAACAAGGGAAACATGTGCTACAATTATTATAATGGCAACTTTAAAAAACTTTGTCAAAATTTAATCTGAAATGGGATTAATGGAAAATATGCAAACCTTAAAAATAATCATCTAAATAAATGAAAAAAAAACTTATTTTATTTAAAGATTTTACACAAATTAACTACAAGTACTATTTTAACCATTATAATAATGTTTGTTGTGAAATATGTTTTTATATTTAAACCAATTTATTTTGTTTCTTCCCCCCTGCGGGATGGGATTTAGAATAGTCCCGCAGTAACCCCTGCTTGTCGTAAGAGGCGACTAAAAGGGGAGGCATCTGTGCAGGATGTACCTCGTGCAGGACAACCCTATCCTACATCTGTCCTTTCACTTTCTTTTTTTTTTTTTTTTCCTTTTTTCGTTCTTTCTTTTTTCGTTCTTTTACCTTCTCTTTCCTTCTTTTACCTTCTCTTTCCTTCTTCCACCTTCTCTTTCTTTACTTCTTCCTTCCCTTCCCATGCCATTCATCCTGCATCCTGCATCCTTTGGCCCCTCTGTTGACGACCTTGGCATCTAACACGGCTCTCCTCGGGTTAATATTGGATACCACCGCTTTGAGCTCCTGAGTGAAAGTGCGCCGGTTGTAATATCTTGGTAGAAGGGCCTTAGGGATGACAACCGGTTACCCTACCTTGAGAAAAGACCGGTTGCGTTCATGAGGGTTCCGGACGTAAAATTAGCGCTTTCCTGCATACACTTGCTGCGGTGACCTCTCTTCCGGCGATGCTCCATATGAAGGTTGTCATGTCTAGCGTCGGAAGAGTTAACAGGGCCCTATGTGGTAGAACCAAATGGGATCAACCTGGGTCTACGATCCGAGTACTTTTGCAGGTTGTCCTCCCACTCATGACTGAGTACATTGTCACTGCTGACACCTTACTGTCCGCTGGCACCGTACTGCCAAGTTCTGATGGCATCTTACTGCCCGGCCCCTCACAGGGCCGTATTAATGATAAGAGGTGGAAACGAGTAAGGCCGTCCAGCCCTGTTTTGATAAAAATCCAGGAAGTGGTGAGGCCCCAGCCCCGCTTCCTGGTGATGTCTCGAGTAGATGAAAGTGAAGATCTGAAACGTGTCAGCCCATTTATCCTCGAAAGAGTGATAAATGGAGCAGCAAAATCTGACGTTTTAATAAGGAAACTGCGTGATGGCACCATTATGATTCAGACTATGACTGACACACAATCCTTGAAAATTATGGCGATCTCCGAAATACCGTTGAGTAATACGGCAAATATACAGGTTAACGTGGAGCCCCACAGGTTCCTCAATGTTTGCAAGGGAGTGGTCACTTGTTATGACCTCGACTGCGTGAGCATTGAGGATATCTGTGAGGAGCTTTCCCCTCAGCATGTCACCGAGGTCTACCGTATCATTACCAAAAAGAACGGACAAGAGAAAAAGACGGATACATACATCCTCACCTTTGCGACTCCCATCCTCCCAAAGGAGGTTCGAACGGGCTTCCATGTGCTCAGAGTCAGGCCATAAGTTCCCAATCCTCGGCGCTGCTTTCAGTGCCAGGAATTTGGGCATATGAAGCTGAGATGCCGTGAAAGGCCAACCTGTGCAGATTGCAGACAGGAGGCTCACGATACACCATGTGAGTCTCCTAAGTTCTGCGTCAACTGCAAGGGTCCGCATTCTGCTTGGTCTCGGACCTGTCCGAAATGGAAGGTGGAGAAAAAAGTCCTGGAGATCCAATGTGAAAAGAAGATCCCTTATGCCCAGGCCCGCAAGGAATATGTATCCAGTCAAGCTCCGGTATTTCAGACATCTTTTAGTCAGATTGTAAGCCAGAACATAAATTGCCCCAACAGCCATTGCGCAGTTAATATTGCCAATACGCCTACATGACCTGTGCCACTCGTCTCTGCTCGAGACACTAAAAGGCAACCAGGACCATCTATGAAGGTGCCAAAATTAGTATAAGGGGTGACACCCCCGCCGAAGTCGCCTCCACCACCTTTACCCCCGAGGAGGCCTCCTCGGAGAACACCCCCGAGGCCTCCTAGGGGAACACCCGCAAACCCTCCTCGTGGACCTTCCCCAGCTCCTCCTCGAGGAACCCCGCCGAGCCCCACTCGAGGAACACCCCCGAGTCCTCCTCGGGGTCCTAAACAATCTGCGACCGTTGTCGAGCCGCTCAACCCCGCCTCAGGAACTCCGGAGGTTGGGATGAGTGGTGGTACAGGCGAGGTTGCAAAGGCGAGTCCCACTGATGCCTTGAGGAAAGACCAGCGAGGGACCGCCGAAAAAATAACTCTAAAAAAAGCATCGAGGGCTTTAACAAAGCCTTCGCGTAAGGATCCCCCGTCCCAGTCTCTACAGGACAAACCAAAGCCTCTCCTGAAGCGGAGGTCCAAGAGAGATTGGGAAAAGCAAGGGGACCTAAAAAAGTCCTCAATAAATTTTTATTTTTAAAAGATAGTATTATGGATTGTGAGGATATTTAATTAAATTATATATTAATAAATAATGTCGCTACTACAATGGAATTGTATGGGTTTCTATGCTCGTGTAGAGGAAATTAAACTAATTATAACTTCCCTGCATCCTCCCATCTTGTGTTTGCAGGAAACCCACTTCCGCCCAACTGACAACCCGATGCTTCGTGGGTACGACGTATATCGTACCAACAAGCCACTCTTTGATCGGGCTAGCGGAGGTGTGGCTATATTTGCACGTAGCAAAATATATCATAAGTTTATAAATATTGTCTCTGATCTCCAAGTGATTGCTGTCAGAGCCTCCCTTCCTATGGAGGTAACCGTATGCTGCATTTACCTCCCACCAGGTGAACGTGTTTCCAAGAGGACTCTAGAGGCCCTCTTTATACAACTTCCCGCCCCCTATAGCATCTGGGGGACTTTAACGCGCATAACCTGGTGTGGGGGTCTAATTTTACAGACACCCGCGGCTGGATGGTAGAGGATATTCTTGTCTCGGGAAACCTGGTGTTGATGAACACCGGGACCCAGACACACTTCTCCACCTTTAATGGTGTATCCTCTGCCATCGACCTAGCCCTATGTAGCCCCGTAATTGCTGCTAACTTCCTTTGGGAGGTTCACTCGGACCTATGTTGCAGCGAACACATTCCCATTCTGCTTTCAAAAATTAAAGATCCTCCCAGTACAGCAAGGTTCCCCCAATGGGTTCTTAAACGTGCTAACAGGGATAAATTCCGCGAGCTCGCCGTATTCGACGAACCCCATTCTCCTGACGTCGATGTTAAGGCTGGGCAATTTACTTCGACGGTCATCACGGCGGCGAGGGCATCCATCCCTAAATCCTCGCCAAACCCGCGCTACCGTCCTGTTCCCTGGTGGAACGAGGAGTGCCGGCTGGCTGTTTCTAACCGTTAAAGGGCCCTACGTCTCTTTCATCGACGTCCAACTTCGGAGAATATGGAGTCATTCCGGATTCTAAGTGCTAGAGCTCGCCGTATCATTCGAGAAAGCAGAAGAGAGTCTTGGAGACAGTTTATTTCTACCCTTACTATTTCCACTCCCACAACCAAGGTTTGGGATAAAATTCGTAAAGTACGTAGTAGCAAAAATACCATTTATAATATACCCGCACTTATGTAAAACGGTTCACTTGTCTCCCCACCTATGGAGGTCGCCAATGTATTGGGCTCGATGTTCGCCAATATTTCTAGCACTGCGAGCTTCTCTAACGAGCTCGCGGTGAATAAGCGGAGCATCGAGCGCCTTACTATTGATTTTGGCCAAAGTCGGGGGAGGATTATAACTCCCCCTTTACTAAAGAGGAACTTACTTATGCCCTGTCCCAGGCGGGCAATACAACTTCTGGCCCGGATGATATCCATTACGAAATGTTGCGCCAACTGTCCCCTGCTGGACGGGCGTTCCTCTTAGACCTCTACAATTGTGTTTGGGAATCTCGTCAAATCCCAACACTGTGGAGGCAAGCAACCGTTATCCCAATATATAAAAGTGGCAAGGATAAATTAGAGCCAACTAGTTATAGACCGATAGCCTTAACTAGTTGTGTATGCAAAATATTAGAAAAATGATAAATAAACGACTTATATGGTGTTTAGAATCCCGCAATCTGCTATCCAATATTCAATGTGGTTTTCGCCGTAACCGATCCACGGTTGATCATCTCGTCCGTCTTGAGACTGCTGTTCGTGAGGCCTTTCTCCATAAACAGCATCTTTTTGCTGTTTTCTTTGATTTGGAGAAAGCGTACGATACTAGATGGCGTTACGGCATCTTAAAAAACCATTTTATTTGGGGGTTCCGGGGGTGCCTCCCTATTTTTTTAGCTAATTTTATGTCAGATAGACACTTCCGGGTAAGGTTTAACAACACCTTATCCGATGATTTTATTCAAGAAAATGGGGTGCCCCAGGACAGTCCTTTGAGCTGTACGTTGTTCACTATTGCGATAAATAGCATTGTTGACAACGTGCGCTTACCTGTTCGTTCATGCCTTTTTGTGGATGACTACGCAATTTATTGCAGTTCATCAAGTCTCCACAGGGCTGAACGACAGATACAACTTGCTGTACACAATCTATGGTTGTGGGTATCGTGTAATGGCTTTCGTTTCTCTGCAGCCTTGACGACGGTTGCCCAATTCTATAGATTACGCGGAATATAGCCAGCCCCCAATATTTTAATGAACAACGTTGTTTTACCTGTCTCCAAGACCGTAAGGTTCCTGGGACTTTTATTCGATTTTAAACTAGCTTGGATCCCCCACATCAAAGACCTGAAAGCGAGGTGTGTTAAAGCTTTGAATTTACTTAAAGTTGTGAGTGGTCGCTCTTGGGTGCTGATAGGGAAACCTTGATGCACCTCTATAGAGCCTTGGTGAGATCAAAACTTGATTACGGCAGTTTTGTATATGGTTCCGCTAGACCCTCGGCGTTAAAGATGCTCGATAGCGTCCACCATGCTGGCATTCGACTGGCTACTGGTGCTTTTCGTACCAGTCCAGTCGTTAGCATCTGTGCCGACGCCTGGGAGACCCCTATTTCTTACCGGCGGTCTTATCTCCTGGCATCTTACGTGTCGAAACTGCATTGCATGCCAAATAATGTTGCTTACCGCCCTGTGTTTCATCCCCCTAACCGTGTCTTTTATGAAACTAAATGGCGTAGTACAAGTCCGGTTGGGATCCGGATGCTATCGGTTTTCGACACGTGTGGGATAGTCCTGACAAAGGCTATCCCCACATCACCAGGTCGAGTTTCTCCCTGGAAGATACGCCCTCCGAAATGCCATTTTGATCTTGATAAGTTCCCTAAAGCGACCACCCCAAAGTTTGTATATGAGAGGACCTTTAATGAGCTCCTCTCCACTCGCTTTCACGGATTTGAGCGCATCTACTCTGATGGATCTAAATCTGGAGCCTCCGTGGGATGTGTTTTTGTTGTGGAAGGATCCAATTTTAAATTTGGTTTACCTAAAGAAACCAGTGTTTTTACGGCTGAATTATATGCCATTTTTAAATCTTTGTGTTTTGTTTACCGAAGTAGTCACCGGTCTGTCCTCATCTGCACGGATTCCATGAGTGCTCTGTTGGCATTGTCCACTCTCTACTCCTGGAATCCCGTCGTGCAGATGATACATGAGCAAATTTTTAAAATTGATTCATTAAGCACCCGGCTCGCCTTTTGCTGGATTCCTGGTCACGCTGGTCTTCCAGGAAATGAACTGGCGGACCAGGCAGCCAAGGAGGCAGCACGCCTGCCTCCGGAGGCGAGTCTGGGTGTCATGTTTTTAGATCTAAAGGGTTATGTTCGGCGTGGAGTCTTACGCACCCGGCAGAGCAGTGGGTCTCGACCCCTGCTCAGAACAAGCTGCGGTCCATCAGGGACGGTGTGTCGCGGTGACCCTCTTCTACACGAAAGTCTAGAGAGAGGAGGTCATCGAGACGAGACTCCGCGTCGGGCATACTTCATTGACCCAAGAGGGATCCACCTCCAGTGTGTGAGTTTTGTGATACTCCCCTTAGTGTGCATCACATTTTGTTGGAGTGTCGCAAACTAGCCCCTATCCGTCTGGCTCTTGATTTTAAAGGTGACTTACGTTTTTTATTACGCTATAGTACAGATGGAGTTATTTGTTTACTCCGTTTTATACGCCATGCGGATCTTTTTAATGCCATTTGAGTCACTTTTATAAAGTGGCTCTTTTGGATATTACTCATATTGAGATCTTTTTAACAGTTTTATTACAATTGAACATGTTTTTTTGTCTTTTTAACGTATTATAATTTTAACATGTTGTGTCATTTTAACGTGTTATATTTTAATATGTTTGTTTTGTCTTTTTATTGGAGTGATACACTTGGTTTTTTTTAGCAGGTGTATCACTTAATTTATACTAAGAGTACATTTGAGCACTCCTATGGAGTGTATCAGGTGGTTAATGTTTTATCTCTTTCCCCAATGGGGATTTTATTATGTTTTTCATATATTTCAAGGCCCTAATGACCTCGATGTGTCGATGGGCCTTTAAACCATAATAATAATAATAATAATAATAATAATATTTTGTATCTTCAAAAATACAACTGATCATACTTCTAGCAACTGTTCATCTATCCAAAACCTAATGAGCCTGGATTTTGATGACTAAAACTTATCACATAGAACTTCCAACATAACACAAAACATCTAAAAATCTATCATCTTTATATGTAATTTCCAAATGTATGTGAGTGTCTTTCGTTAACCAACCGAAGACCCTAGATTAGCTAGAAAGAGGAAACATTGCACATTTATAATATCGAGCACAGGACAGAAACTAGCGTAGATAGCTTTACAGTTTATACTTATTTTTTCATTCTTTATTTCTTTAATATGATTTATTTAGTTCACTTTTACTTTATCCATTCAAACGTAATAACTAATATAATTTTTACTTCAACAAACAAACCTCAACCTTAAGTGTGCTTATCAATTTAAGGCTAGGTCTCGTTATGTTGGTTAATATCATAATCAACCTGCCGTAGACCAGCATAAAAACTAGTTTTTAAAGTAAAACACTCAAAAATATGAGTGAAAACTAGGACTTAATAAATATGACTAAGTCAAAGACACGCTTTACAAATGGAAACTCAGATTTATCTAATAACCACAACATTCTAACCTTTGTTTGAATTATAAACACCCCAATATAGCTTAGAACCTAAAAATGAAACTGATAATTCATTTAAAATTCATTCATTCTTTCTCAAACTCCGATGAGGTCTTCTCAAATTATTTATCTTTTGTCTAAATAATTTACCCTTTTCCTACACGCTAATGCGTGTACACTTGATCTTGAACTCCATAATCATGTGTTGTCAAAACTGTCACATTTAAAGACATCCATTTCAACGTTGACTAACCCAAGAATAGTCTAATATATTTAAGTGAACTTTGTTGTAGTGAACATTTGGCTATATTGAGTCTACTAGATTATTCTTAACCCACAGACATCTCAAACATTTAGTTTATTATAAACCCCCAACTTTGCCTTAGAACCTAAAAAAATGAAACTGAATAAAAATGTAATTTTAACATCAAAGCTATTTGAAATCAAACATTTTATTTTAACACGATGACTTGAAGAAACAGATTTTCTACCTGAGATGTTTTGGTAGATCATAATGTGACTGTGAGTTAAGGTAAGGGGTAATGAGTATAAGTCTTGCAAATTACAAGGCGGAGCGCCTACATTCAATGCACCCCACTCACCAGTCTTACATTTTAATATAACTTTGTCTCTGCAAGTAAAGTAAAGATAGACATGCTTCTGTGCTATAGCAAATGACTCTTAAAACCGATTAGCCCAGTCAGGAATGTGAATGACATTATGTAGTCAGTTATATATGGTTTTCATTAATCTCTTGATTCAAGAGAGTGATTGAAAATAGAAATATACCTTGTTGATTTTTTTTATCAGTGAGGAAAAAGCATAGACTCCTGGCCGCCAGCATTTTGTTAACGTTTTGTAATCAACGTTGCTATTTCATAGGGTTGGTAAAATATCGTTAGTCAGTACTATTGATAATATCGAACGTGTCCATCGACAGTGGTGGGATTGCTTAATTTAATAATAAAATATGGCAGAAATGGAAAAATTAATCATCCGGAATGAAACAACCCAAATAATTTATTTCAATTTGCAATCAGGGGCTGACACAAAGGGGGGTGCACCCCCTATTAACTCTTCAAAATATTTTAATTAGTATTAACAATGAAAATTGAAAATTAAACCAATACGTACTATTATAAATAAATCACTACCAGTTGTCCTGTCATGTAATCTCTCAGTAGCCATTTGCTTTCGTGTCAATCACTGTCATAAATTGATTTACATTTTAAACACATAATTAGCCTAATAAACAAAAATTAACAAGAAACATGAATAAACGATGAACTTTTTTCTTTCTTCAAATTTACTAATTACTTTATAATTTACTCTCAAATTTTAAAGGAGTTTTACTTTGGAGCATTCCGAGGGGTAGCCTCCCCCGACACGGTTCCGTGAGAGCGCCGGCACCCCTCCAAACACACGAGAACATCCTGGATCCACCCCTGTTTACAATGGCACATTTAAACCATGATGTGGCCTTAGAAAAAAGAGAAGAGGAAAAACAAAAATATAATAAACGTTCTACTACATTTGATCGAAATGCCGTCTACCTCTACCTTGCCTAAATATGCTAAAATAAGACAAATGCCGTTGTAAAAATTAGTAAAATTGTACAATTGCGCACAACACTGAAATGATCCCTATTCTTATATACTTTTGTTAGTTGAAGTACCAAAAACCTAAATAAATTGGATTAAATATATTTTCTCTTTTGTTTAACAACACTGGTGTGGATATTTATTTTGTTAAAATCGTAAATTAATCAAAGCGATCGTAAAATCGTATAAGTTATTTTCTTGTACATCAAATAAAATTGTTTTGGGAATTTTGCAGTTATTCCTGCCTACGCCATTATAGTAGTAATATTAAATAGCAAGGATGGTTATTAATACGGAATGTTTGTTTGTTGTTATGGATTTATTTTGGTTGTAAAACTAAAGATAGATACATGTAACACATTGAACATGGCGGATACACATATCAAACACCCGCCCCAGAGGGGCTCTTAATCGTTGGTCGACATTTATCATTTATAGCACTGAACAATATTACGTGTAGAGCCATGATGGGCTGATAATAGGATTACAATATATTTAGAGGCAGGAAAATAATATAAAAACCTACCGTATCGCCCATTTGTGGTCAACAGGGACCTTAAAACATATCACGGTGAAAATGTATAGGAATGGAAAAGAAACCATGGAATAAATAAGGAACCAAATGTATACAATCAAAAAGGAAAAAACGAAATTAGAAGACCCCGATCGTGCGAGTCGCTGGTGTCGGTGGAGTAAATAATAATACACCACCAGGGTACTACTATGTCATTCCCATACGTAGCCCTGGCGTGAAAATAAAATAAACTTATATAGTGGACAATTTCTGGCCATCTGACGTCACTAAAACTAGTAAACGGTATAAATCAAATTATTGGTGCTATCAGAATTACTGGTCCTGCCCGCTACTTGTGGATAGATTACGAGATGCAAAATTTGTAACGGATTGTTCAAAAAACAATGATAGACAGAATGAGTACATTAAATCACCAACACAGGACATAACACGATTCGACGACTGGTTGGGGCAAAAGTAAGGGGGTGTTCTGTTCGAGGGAGGCTCCGGGTCGGTCAATGGGACGAATGTTACTCCACCAGGGCTATATAGATATTTACACACGTATCCCTGGTGGGAAACGAAAAATAAACTTTTACCGGTGGGCGATTTTTGCCTTTATGATGCTAATACTTTAAAGAGGGGATCAAATAATCAAGTATTGGTTCGGTTTTGAGTCTGGGATTACTGCCCACTCCTCGTGGGCAGACTATTATAGGTTTAGAGTGTATTATAGTCCATTTTGATACAGTTGATGAAACAAATTATTAGAACACTCTGTGGATAAGGACGGGAGACACAAGGAGAGATGTTATGTGGTAATTGTTCTTATGATTGCAATAGTTTATATTTTAAAAGCTTTGGAGAATTTAAATCCAGAAATAAAACGATATGATATAGACCAGATGATGAGTTCTTCAACTTCCTCCAAGATTTATTTGTATGTATTGGTTGATAAATGTCATTTAGAACAAAGTTTATTATTGGGGAACAACAAATATGCAGTTATCTAAAATAACTAAAGTTATAATAAACTTAAAAGTGGTATGTGTATTTGATATTAGATTTTACCAGTATTATAGGTTGGAGTTGATCACATTTCCCCCCAAGGTCACAGAGGTTCGGCGTGGTCATTATTTTCACTCTTCGGAGTACTGAATATTTCATAAATTGCGAGATCTGTATAATGTTAAATTATTTTCATATACATAAAGAGATAACATTGTAATGGTACTTTTTTGACCTCGAGATTACAATGAATATTTTCGTTTTATAAGCTTTCGAAACAAAAAATGAATTTCTTGATTCGTTCTTTCTTATGTATATCTTGGTTTAGAGCCGAAACAATTTTTCCGAGTTTTGAAACCTGGTATCTAGGATAATTAAGTTTTTATCTATAGGAGTGATTAGAATTATATATTCAACCCTAAATTTAATGGCAGTTTACAAGAGATTTTTTCCAAACCAATGATAAAAGTTTTAATTAGTTTGTACCCAGACACTTTTTAATAGTACTAATAAAATGACTCAACCAATTTTTCCAATAAAATGACTTGGATGTTTTTACATAGGCGAATAATAACAAAGTTAATAATGTCGACACAATTATTTGAAATACGAAATTGTTCATCATTGTATAATTGTAAGATTATAAAAATAATACAATTTTATAATAGATATTATGTTTTTTTATAAGTCAATAATTTCCTAAGGATAGGAAAATATAATGTTTTAACCCAGGCCTGGGAAATGAAGAGATTATTTATGTGTTAGAATGTGGTGCTTTTTAACTATCATGTTTCTGCAACAATATATATTATTTCATTTCAATGATTTTATGTATTTTAAGTAAATGTTTCCACTTTTACTTGAAAGAGCGAGAAAGTCGATATGGGGCACCATGCATTTAATTTTCCACCAAAATAGAGAGAAAATATTTATTTTATACTAAAATTTAATTATTTGCTCCTATAAAATATAACTTTTGACCTTTTAAAAATATGATTTTGGTATTTTTTCTGTGAAATTGAGAGTTATTATTTGTTTTAACATAAAATATTGCATTGTGGATTTTACCCAATTTCTGAACTTTTAAATGTATTCAAATTATTTAATAACATATGTGATGACACTTCCCATCTTCCTAAAATTGAACAACATTATTTTCAATCAAAATTATTGAAAAACAAGATGAAGGCCCTTTGTTACTGTTAAGCTAGATATATACGAGGTTTCCAATTTTTTTTCCATTAATTATTTTGGTTTGAATGAATTGATAATAAAATTAAATACTCTATTCTTGAAAATCCACATGTATGGAGCAGGAGACTGAAATGGTAAATCCATTTAGGAAAATTAATCCCCAATCTACCCAAACGATGTTCTATCTTTAATATCCCCATACTCATTGGTCTGGTTCAACACGGAAATAGCGCGTTACTAAACTACGCTTGACAGAGGAGCACGTTAATCGAGTTTCCTAGGACTAAGATAATCTTTTCTGTGAAAGCTTATCAGATCAGTTTAGTTTCTCAGCACTGAGACAATTCTGCCTGAGAGCTGATTACGTCAACACTTTGGAGGCAAGCAACCGCTATCCCTATTTATAAAAGTGGCAAGGATAAATTAGAGCCAACTAGTTATAGGCCCGTATGCAAGAACGAGTAGGAGTAAAGGCGGAGGAACGGTTGATTTGCTTGCTAGGACGAGCGCGCGTGCGCGCTCTTGAGTAATTCTCAAGCGCGCGGGCGCGTGCTTGAGTAATTCCAAAGGTTGGTCCCGACCAGCCTTCTGCTTTACTCCTATCCCTTATACATAGGTTTACTCCTATCCCTTATACACAGGGCTACCCCAGCGTGGCGCGCATGAGCAATAGAGATGTCAAACATCTGTTATTTTGTTTTGTGTTGTCAAGAAAATATGGCGCTACATGACTACCGGATTGTCACGTATTTAGACGTTATCGACGACTATTTTGAAAAAGAGGCTAATAAAGTTGTTGTGATTTAACGGAGGCATGTTAGGGATTTCCAGGATACCTGTTAGGCTTATTCTGACGAAAAATTTCGTAAAATATTTTCTAATTTAGAAGGAAGTTGCATGACAAGATATCTTCCCTACGTTGGAAATTGACAATCCCGAAACACAACGATGACTTCCACTGATTCATTTACAACAAATGTTGACCACCCTTCAGTTTTATGCCACGGAATGCTTACAAGTAAGTTAATACCAAATTATAAATATACTTTTTTTAAGGTTATATTATTTATTATTACTAAACTTACAAAAAACATTGTTATTAACTTTTTTTTTAAGAATGAACAACTAATTTAAATTTTTGGATTGAATACATTAATAAATTTTCATGTTTGTTTTTGTAATGTGTTAGTTAAGATTAATTTAGCATCAGTATATAAGTTTAATTAATATTAGGACTTGTATTATTTACTGACAACATATTTCTTCCATTGTTTTTAATTATGTAATTGAAGCAAATAGGCTAATTGATTGTTTTGTGACATACAGTAGCTATTGGGATTTTGGTTGACATTTAATATTGATTTTTTGTATATATATAAAATCCAAAATAACCTTACCTCTAAAAAAATCACAGTAGGCCTAGGTCGGACTACAGACATATCTATTCTTATAATTTTTTAAAATTGGCTAGTAACTTTGTTCTTCCATTTTTAGGTTGTTGGCGGAGAAATGTAGGCCTACAATGTTGACCAGTCAACGGTATCGCGTGTTGTTAAGAAAATATCAATTTGGTTGGCCCAAAACATGCAACATGTGGTGTGGTTTCCCACCACAGAAGCTGAACTGGGAGCTGTGCGAATGCTGTTCTATGACAAGGCCAACTTCCCTGGAGTTTCATATCGAAGAGGCTGCACCCACATCCCTGTCCAGAGCCCCGGGGGTCCATCTGAGAGTCTGGGCTTCACCACATGGACTATTACAGTTGGAACCTTATTAAAATCATTGTGGCGGGCGAATCAAAACATCGGTAATGTTACTATATATAGCTGGTTTCATGTTCCGTTAGGAACAGACTTCTTGTATCAACACACGTACCAAATGTGGACATCCATTATCTTGACCTTACAGACCTCTAATGAAATGGAGAATGGTGGAAACTAGCAGGTTATCACTGCTCATTTTGATGCTAAATGTATGTCCCAAGGAGAGAGAGGAAACTATTATTTTCGTTCTACTCAGCAGAGTAGATTTTTAATCCCTTTATGCTAAGGTGGATATATTGTTACGTAAATTCAACTCTAAATTCTTACATTTTAAACTTTCTAATAAGAAATCCACACACAATTAGTTGTACGATCTTTATCACCGATCATATACACAATCTTGTCGATTTAGCACTGTCGTACTATCTGGTCAGGTTATATGCATACATACTGATCACACTGTTTCTGGGATGAGGAAGTTTGGATTAAATAGTGTATACACATTTGCAAGGAAAAAGGGAAAAAACCATTTACAAAAGACCACCCTCGTTAGACTTGCCTGGGATTCAAACCATGATCTCCCTATCTTCAGCAGTCTAGTTTTTTTGTGAGTTTGATATTTTAGACCATGTGGCCACAAAAGTGAATTATTTATTTTAGTGTTTATACTTGTACAATATCAAGACAGAAACTTTACACAGACTGTACTGGCGGGCCATGATACACTCTGTGCCAAGCATGACAAAACATAATACAAGCTGCTCTGACACTGATCGTTAGAGAGAACATAATATCATGTTTATATTATAAATATTGTGTGTTAAAAACCATGATGATTGTGGTCCTTGCCAGCGAGGGCTAATAAATAATTTTGAAATCGACTATTTTAATTTTCTTTTACTGTTACTGGAGTTGTAAACCTGGATGTTTTCCTGCCTCAGATTACAGGTACTGTAACCAAGCACGTTGACACCAAAGTACCATAGTAATAATAATAATGTATTAGAGATTTTTTTTAGCACTACATCTTACTACCCATTCGGGTTGTACGCCTAAATACTAATTACACTAGGTAATGTTTTGGGAATATGAAAGGTTGAATTTAGAGGAAGTGAACCCACACTTGTGTGGAGGGAGAGTGAAAAACTATTTAGGAAAATTCACCTCAGTTCACTCGATCGAGATTCGAACCTCAACTCTTCCTATCCTCTGTGGTCTAGCTCAACACAAAAGTAGCGTGTTAGCCAACTACACCACCGAGGTGTGGTTTAGTGTTGATCATGTTATATGATTTGTAACACATTTAGTGAATATGTTGTATGCAATATTGTTGAAGTTCAATTCAATATAATAGAAACGTAAACAAACCAAAATAATTTGGCCTTATACACTATTAAATTCCCACTTACTTTAATACTTACCAGGCAAATATTGGAAGGCCTGATGATTCAAATAACATTTATTTAGAAAAGCTCATGGCTGCATCTCGTTATGCATTTATTTTATTGATAAAAATCGGTATAATATATTATTTAATAATGCTAAGTTCAGAGAAAGTGATTGACATTTCATAAAATATTTTTGATGTATTTAATTAAACTTATCTATGACATAATTGGACAGATTCTCCAGACAAAATTACAATTTATATAATATAACTCTAATAACTATAATATAACTCGTCCCTTTTTTATGTTTCTATCTACCTTTTCTTTACCTTCTTCCAAATGTAATCTATTTAATATATTATTAAAAATAATTTCTGAGTGTTGTTTGCGAGCCTATATTATTAAGACAAACTACTGGATATATCTTCGGCTTGTGGTGCAAATAGATGCTCAAATTTGGACCTTGGGATGAAAAATAATAAACCACCCTGCTAAGGAATGGAAATAATTATAATCATTTTTTCACAGTCAGTTTATTTTAAAAGATAAACACTAGAGATTGGCCAGACAAAAATATATATATATAAATTGTCAAAATTTAATTTGCAATGCTGAATTAAGATACCTGCAGTCCTTAGCAACAACATAAGTGGTTAACGTAAAAACAGGAAATCAAGTACCCCAGAGACCCTCCAGAGTGGAAGTGAAAAGTTCCCTAATCACTTTAAAACATAAGAATGTAGATATATTTACATTTTATAGGTTAATGCAGGGTGAACGATCTCGACACAATGGATATTGGAAATTGTAATTTTACTACACATCACTTGAAAATAACCCTAATATGAATAATGTTTTTAACAAATGGGAAAATGTTTGGTGGTTTTATAAATTCTATAGCCGAAACATCTAGGCTCAATTCTTAAGTCCTATAATTTTATGTTTCATAATTTGATACATAATAGCAAGTTAAATGTATAAAATATTAATAAACAGTAATTTACTATGTAAAATTAATATAAACTACCTAGCTATAACAGGTCTATATAAAGATATAAAGGTTAGTTATCAATCGGAACATTTAAACATAGTAAACAAAAGTGTTTAAAAAAATTGAATATGATGTTTTTGTTTATAGGCATGCTTTCTTGGTAAAAAAAATAATCAGGTTACGGTATTTATTATTCAAGAGAAATAGATCCATCACAAAAATGTCAAAAGTAATCAACAAAGATTCCTAACCTTAGGTATAACTACGGAGCAACAACCTAATGTTCATCTATCAGAGCTCACTCTAAATTAAACACTTTCTAGTTCATCAAAAAGAAAATTGATTCACTTGAATGCAGATATAAAGATAATAATAGTGTTAACAATAAATGTGGAAATATGATAATTGTTTGTGTTTTGTCAACTATTTTACATATAATAGTCAAAGTTAAAGGTCTGGGGTCCCCAAGAGGGATGCAGGTGATGTGAAAAGGCTGACCGAGACTTGAAGCGCTGGTGTAAGAAATGGCAGCGACAGACTGACACTGCTTGTAGTTGGGAAATCTGAAAAATAAAGGATAGTATGAACAAAACAAGCATAGCTAGTATGTTTAAATGGGGAGGTTTTATTAAATTTTGATGTTATTAAAACAGCTTTCATAAGTCAGATGTCAAGTCATGTGACCTTCAGCTGCTACTTCCAATAATATCAAAGAATAACTCTAATAAATTAACATTCTTACCATTGTATATTGCACAGATAAATGTTTCAATGGCTTGTTTTCTGCAAGTCCTTTTTACTAGAATACTAAATTAGGGTGTCAATGCACATAATCATCAAATTGCTTTTAATTAAAACCATTTAGATTACATTTTCAAATAAGCTTTTGAAAATGTAATTTAACATTCAAAGCATTGCAGGTCAACAGATGCAAGTTTGATTGATATTGCACATTATAATTTGTAAACACATACCTACATCTTAAACCTAACACTCACTATAAGGACACATATGTTATGTACGATAACTAAAACAAGATTCAAAGGACAGGCCTAACTTATCGACAAGTGTGCATTATTTGCTCTTAAAGACTCCATCCACCAATACTAGACATGTCCATTCAGATTAAAGTCAACAAAGTCGTTTTTCAGGAGTTAGCATGTTTATGACAATCATGTTATTAATTTTGTAAACAATTGTTAATTTTCTGTATACTATCATGAAACTTACACATATTTTGTATGTATATCAATATTTTGTTTATTAAAAAGTAAATAGTAGGCCTACCCTTCTCAGTCCAAATTATATCTATGAATATAAATAAACTTATAAAATCTGTTTCTGTGTGTGCATCTCTCTGTAAATATGAACCTTATAGTTTTAATATCTCACATAGCCTACCTGTTGTATGAGATACTCCATAATGGTATTGACAGCAACGGTGTAACCTGTAGACCTCAGAGTAGCAGTTATGGGGGGGCTACCACCTCGACCCTGGGACATGATGGCTTGTGAGAATTGTAGGGCCCTCGTCCAGTGCTCATCAGTTCCACTGTCTCTTCAACTAGTTGCCTCTTCCTTCTTGATTTGACAATGTCCCAATGTTTGTGCAGGTGAACCAGAGTTCTAAAATGATTCACAATATAATATAAACACAGTTCCAACTAGGTCAACTTGAGGTGTCTTTGTTATCAAACAAGAAAAGATTACTAATGGTTATTATAAATTATTATAAAGGCCTATATTAATGAAAGTTCCCACTATACAGCTGGCTATATTAATATACTGGTTCTAATAATCAGTGAAGAATTTTATGAAATTTGTTGTCTCTATAAACTTCAAGGTAATACTGTATTTTGTATGTTGTAATATTTTTCTATTTATGAGGATGACATTGTTAGTTTAGTTACTATGTTTACTTTGTGACTAGGCCTAGACCTTGTACAAAAATATTATATTGAAGGTTAACTAGCCTAAGATAGTACTGGTCTAAAGTGCTAAATCAGGCCTACTAAGACCTACCAGAAGACAAAATACATAAAGTTAGGAGTAAAGATTAGGTTAGTTCAATAATATATAAATCCCACTCGTTCTTAGAATTTCAAAACTTTTGTTTCGACTTATACTATGCAAAAATAAACGCTAGGCCTACAGAGAAAGGGAATAAAACTTATCAACGCTAGGGCCTACGCAAATTAATAGCATAGGCCTACAAATAATTTTTTGTTACGTTGACGTTTGTGTTTACCATCAATAAGAAACACGTTTAAAGATTTTACTTTACTTGTTTTTATTTCTATAGACGATCCTGCGTATAACCCGAATGGGTAGTAAGACGCGGTGCTAATAATAATAATAATATAGACGATCCAATTACTCAAACAATATACGTGATTTTTATATAAAGTATTAAAGTGAAAATAATATAAGATAAAAATAAACTCACCTTTTGGAGTTTACTGGAAGATTTAAAATTCTATTAATTTGTTCCACGCTTTCTTCTTGGCTGAGATGGTCCTAACATAATTTTTTTTTTTCATTTGACAGTTGGAAACTACCTAATTAATTCTAATAAATACCATTTCTCTTTCTCACTTCACCACACGCTCTTAATTAATTGAAGGGGTCCCTCTATAAACGTTTCAACTGACAAAATTTAAGAAAGTGATGTTTCAGTGTAAAAACGTTCCTTATTACCTGGTCTGTAAAGTGGTATCATCTGTCGGCTGATTTTCTAACTATTTCTATTTATTTCTAATGTTCAAAATTGTCAGCTAGTGTAACAACGTTTCAAATGCAAGGAAGATGGCGGACGTACCTTCAAAATCACCAGAATCTCTCCTTGTAAATAAGCTAAATCGTGGTAAAAAACGTAAAATAAACTATAATGAGTGGAAACAGGTTAAAAATAAACATCTCAAGGATAGTGGAATGGCTTATTTGGGCATGAAAGGCATTGCTAAACCTGCTAAAAAGCCTCCAGATGTGGTGAGTGTAAAAACGTTACTTCTATTTAGATTAGGCTCTGATAGTTTTGCTTGGATTTACTTATTCATGAAAGTCTCAAGTCTCATATTAAATACAACAATGTGCATTATACTATAAACATTAAAATAAAGAAATAGTATAAAATAATTATACAAAATATGTAAATATATATATATATATATATATATATATATATATACAGTCATCTACAATAAAAAATAAACATTTTTAAACAAACATATTTTATCAAATTTAAAACAGAGAAATAATATAATATTAAAAAAAGAAAATAATACAGACATCAGCTAAAAAGCAAGCTTTATCTGGGTTATCTTTTGTTTATCATTGTGTTAGGCCTAGCTCTTTGTAATTTTCTTTTAAAGCCTGTTTAATTTCAATCATATTTTCCCAAGGATGACCTATGTTCGGGGAACTGCACATACAACGGCGGTTCATGGCTTAACGGAAACCTCACACAGAAACTGATGCTGTATAATATGTTTTATGGAGTTCCTTACAACCAGCAGCAGCAGTTTCTGGCTGAATGTATCAACCTCCGAGAACCTCAAAGGAGAACTGTTTCAGAAATTATATCTAAGCGCCACTGCACAGTTAAGTACACCTTACCCACTTCGGGTAAAACTTCAAAACTACAGGTATGTCAAAAGCAAATTATTAATACTTTTGATGTAACCAAAAGAAGACTACAACTTCTTATAGAAAAAGTAAAGTCTGGAAAAAGTGTTAATGATGACAGAGGCAAACACAAAAATAGACCACGTAACCTCCTTGATGCTGACAAAGCGTTGGTGGAGGAACACATTCGTTCTTTTCCGAGTCAAGAAAGTCACTATTCCCGTCACTCCAACAAAGCCAAGTATCTGAGTCCTGATCTGAGCATCAGTAAAATGTTCAATCTCTTTAAGAGCAAATACCCAGAATCAAAAGTTTTGTTGCATACGTATAGGTTAATCTTCCGGGAAAAGTTTGATCTGAAATTTGGGCTGCCAAGATCTGATACATGTAAGACTTGTGATAAGTACTTCATTCAGATGGCTGCAGCACATTCGGAGGAGGAACAGAAGAAACTGCAGGTGGAATCAGAACTCTATCACCGGAAAGCTGAGAAAGCTTACAATACACTCGCTAATGACAGCAAGGATGCTCAAGAAAATCCTAATTTAATTGTACTATGTGTAGACCTTCAGCAGGTGATTTTCACACCAAACCTAGCACATTCCGATGTTTATTATCAGAGGCAGTTTTCTAATTACAATTTTTGTATTCACAATATGGGGACAAATGAAGCAACCATGTGTATTTGGAATGAAAGTGTAGGGAAAAGAGGTGCATCAGAAATAGTATCGTGCATTATTCGTTATGTTAAAAAAAACTTTGAGAAACTCCTTCCGTATGAATTACGTAAACTTATTATCTGGTCTGATCGATGTGTTGGCCAGAATAACTACTGGAAGATGGTTGCACTCTGTCATTACCTGGTTTCATTGGGTTTCTTCACAGAAGTCAACCAAAAATTTTTGGTAACTGGACATAGCTTTCTCCCATGTGACCGGGATTTTGCCCTCATTGAGAAGCACAAAAAGATATCAACACTATACATTCCAGATGACATAGTCAACATGATACGCTCTGTAAAAGACATAAACCCCTTCATAGTTGAGGAGATGGAAGGACACTTTATCGATTTTGCCCCTGTCGACAATCAAATCTACAAGCATCCCAACTTGAAAATCAGCGAGTGTAGATGGATACAGTTTTCAAAGGACAGTCCAACTGAAATTCGTACCCGAAAATGCCATAGCATACTTGATACCTGGAGGGTCTTCAATGTCCTCAAGAAGAAAAAAGGGAAAACAGCGAATGTCGACAACTTGTACCGTAAAGTTCAACTATCAGAACTTAATAACCTCTACCCTGGACCAAAACTGCCAATAAATTCTGCCAAGAAAGCAGATCTTGTCAAGATATCTGAGTATCTACCACCAGAACATAGAGCATTCTACCTTTTGTTGACATGTGCTGTCTGAAAATAATATTGCAAACCGACTTTTAGTTGAAAAGAAAGATTAATTTTTCTATTTTCTAATTAAAATGATATTAAAGTTTTTAGAATTCTGTTTACAGACCTTTTTTGTTTTGGTTTCTTGAGGGCTTCTTTAATTTCTATCAAGAAAGACATTCCTTAGCGTTCATTTTTATAATAGAGGCCTACAGTTTCTAGTTTTTTAAAACTTATTTTAAATTTAAAAGATATTAAAAAATACTGTTTTTATTTTAAAAATCACCTAGGCCTACTTTGTTTTTCTCGAGGCCTTTTAATTTATTTTTTTTTCAAGAAATACATTTTTACTACTTTTGATGTCTATAACATATACTTACATGTTAGTAGCAACTAAGAAACAAGAAAGTGCCATTAAAAATATGCATTGTATTTATTTTTAAAAGAATATTACAGATTGTATTCATTGTGTGTTTGTTATTTTTACACCCTTTGTCTTATCATTAGAAGTTTGACTTGGAGGCTATTTTAAAATGGAGAGGGTGGGGTTGCCTTCATTAAAAGGTTGAAGGACCCAACCCCTTGTTTTTGAAAAGCTTCAAATATTCTTTAAAATGGGGTTTATATTACTGAAACGAAAATGTAAACAAAATAAAAACGTTACAAATGCACATTTTGGTTAAAGCCTTTATGGTGTAAATAGGTTACAACTGTGCACATGAAACGTTTTTTCACTACAACAAAGTAAAAATTACTCTTATTAAGGTAAATATACTAATTTTAAAGAAGAAATAACCATTAACCTTTTAAGGTGGGCCGTATTAATGATTCTGAGCAAAAATGGTAGGAATATTTTACTAAAATTATGAGTATAGTGTTTTTCTACTTTCCTGAAAAATTTGTCAAATGTCAGTTGAAACGTTTTTAGAGGGACCCCTTCAATTACGATGTGTTTATCAACAAGAGGACATATTTAAGCAGGCTATCAAACTTTACAAGCAAAATCGACACTTTAGAAGGCGGTGGATCTAGTGAATTTTATTTCCCCTAGAGATGTGGTACTTCTGTGTAATATTTCATCACGTGACCTTGAGTAACTCAAGCCAGACGTTCTAGCACGACACGGATTCCTTACTCAAGAGTAGCTGACTCCGCCTTTACTCCTCCTTTACTCCTACTCCAACATCGTTCTTGCATACCGGCCATAGACCTATAGCATTAACTAGTCGTGTATGCAAAATATTAGAGAAAATTATCAATAAAAGATTTATATGATATTTAGAATCCCACAATCTATTATCTGATATGCACTGTGGCTTTCGCCGTAACCGATCCAGGGTGGATCACCTTGTTCGTCTTGAGACAGCAGTTCGTGACTCCTTCCTCTATAAACAACACCTTTTGGCTGTCTTATTGAATTTGGAGAAGGCTTACGACATCACCTGGCAGTACGGTATTTTAAAAACCCTGTTTAATTGGGGGTTCCGGGGGAATCTTCCTATTTTTATATCTAATTTTATGTCAGATAGACACTTCCGGGTAAGGTTTAACAACACCTTATCCGATGATTTTATTCAAGAAAATGGGGTGCCCCAGGACAGTCCTTTGAGCTGTACGTTGTTCACTATTGCGATAAATAGCATTGTAGACAACGTGCGCTTAACTGTTCGTTCATGCCTTTTCGTGGATGACTAGGAAATTTATTGCAGTTCATCGAGTCTCCACAGGGCTGAACGGCAGATACAATTATCTGTAAACAATCTATGGATGTGGTCATCGCGTAGTGACTTTATCTTCTCAGAGGCCAAGACGACGGTTGTCCACTTCCATAGATTATGCGGAGTACAGCCAGCCCCCAATATTTTAATGAACCACGCTGTTTTACCAGTCTTTGAGAGCGTAAGGTTTCTGGGTCTTTTATTTGATTTTAAATTAGCTTGAATTCCCCATATAAAAGACCTGAGAGCGAGGTGTATCAAAGCACTGATTTACTTAAAATTGTTAGCGGTCGTTCTTGGGTTGCTGATAGGGAAACCTCGATGCGCCTCTATAGAGCTTTGGTGAGATCAAAGCTTGATTACGGCAGCTTTGTGTATGGCTCAGCTAGACCCTCGGCGTTAAAGATGCTAGCTAGTGTCCACCATGCTGGCATTCGACTGGCTAATGGTGGCTTTCGTACCAGTCCAGTTGTCAGCATCTGTGCCAAAGCCGGTGAGTCCCCTCTTTTGTATCGGCGGTCGTATCTTCGGCATCTTAGGTGTCAAAACTGCATTGCATACCAAATAATGTTGCTTACCGCCCTGTGTTTCATCCCCCTAACCGTGTCTTGTATAAAACTCAATGGCGTAGTACAAGGCCAGTTGGGATCAGGATGCTATCGGTTTTCGACACGTGTTGGATAGTCCTGCCAAAGGCTATCCCCACATCCCCAGGTCGAGTTTCTCCCTGGAAGATACGCCTACCTCAATGCCATTTTGACCTTGCCAAGTTCCCAAAAGCGACCACCCCACAATTTTTATACGAGAGGACCTTTAATGAGCTCCTCGCAACCCGCTTTCAGGCTTTTAAACGCATTTACACGGATGGCTCAAAATGCGGGGCCTCCGTGGGATGTGCTTTTGTTGTGGAAGGATCCAATTTTAAATTTGCCTTACCTGGTGAGTCTAGTGTTTTTACGGCTGAACTATATGCCATTTTTAAATCGTTATGTTTTGTATATCGTAGGTGTCACCGGTCCGTTCTCATCTGCCCGGATTTCATGAGTGCTCTGTTGGCATTGTCCACTCTCTACTAATGGAATCCCCTCGTGCAAATGATTCATGAGCAAATTTTAAAAATTGATTTATTAAGCATCCGGCTCGCCTTTTGCTGGATTCCTGGTCACGCCGGTCTTTACGGAAATGAACTGGCAGACCAGGTGGCCAAGGAGGCGGCACGCCTGCCTCCTGAGGTAAGTCTGGGTGTCATGTTTTTAGACCTAAAGGGTTATGTTCGGCGTGGGGTCTTACGCACCTGGCACGAGCAGTGGGTCTCGACCCCTGCTCAGAACAAGCTGCGGTTCATCAGGGACGGTGTGTCGCGATGGCCCTCTTCTATAGGAAAGTCTAGAAGAGAGGAGGTCAACGTGACAAGACTCCGCGTAGGACACACATCATTGACCCATAAATTTTTACTAAGAGGGGATCCACCTCCAGTGTGTGAGTTTTGTGATACTCCCCTTAGTGTATATCACATTTTGGTGGAGTGTCGTAAATATGACCCTATCCGTCTGGCTCTTGATTTTAAAGGTGACCTACGTTTTTTATTACGTGATAGTGCGGATGGAGTTATTTGTTTACTCCGTTTTATACACCAGGCAATCTTTTTAATGCCATTTGAGTCACTTTTATAAAGTGGCTCATTTGTATATTATCTCATATTGAGATCTTTTTAACATTCTTTGATACTTTTATTTTTACGTTTTAACAGTTTTATTACAATTTAACATGTTGTGTCATTTTAACGTGTTATGTTTTAATATGTTTGTTTTGTCTTTTTATTGGAGTGATACACCTGTGGTTTTTTTTATAGCAGGTGTATCACTTAATTTATACTAAGAGCACATTTGAGCACTCCTATGGAGTGTCTCAGATGGAGAATGATTATCTCTCTCCTCAATGGGGATTTTATTATGTTTTTAAGGCCCTAATGACCTCGATGTGTCGATGGGCCTTTAAACCACAATAATAATAATAATAATAATGTTAGTTTAACTGTGATTTATACCAATACATAACTTATTTTTTGAATTAGGTTAAAGATCCATTATTAGATAAATGCAATATGTGCAATAAGTATTAATTCATACAGTGTTCAATGATGAAGAGAGCTCTATGAATGTATTATTGACAAAAGTATACAGCCGTTAGAGGAAGAGGGCATTAGGGTAGTGTAATTGATAACAGGCTATAACCTCTAGAGAAAGAGGTCATTATTGTAGTGTTATTGAAAACTGTCCACAGCCGTTATAGGAAGATGCCATTAGGATAGTGATATTGACAAAGGTCTATATTCGTTAAAGGAATAGGATACTATGATAGTGTCATTGACAATAGTCTACAGGCGTCAGATGAAGATGTATTTGTGTAGTGATATTAACAACTATATATAACTATTTGAGGGAGAGGGTTAGGATAGTGATATTGACAATAGTCTAAATTCTATAAAGAATGAGGGGATAAGGTTAGTGATATTGAGAAAATTCTACAACTGTTAGAGGGAAAAGGCCTTAATGACGTGATATTGGCAATATTTTATAGCCATTAGAGTAAAAGGGCATTATGGTAGTGATAAAGACAAGAGCCAACATCCGTTAAAGGAAGAAAGCTTTAGGGTAGTGATATAGACAACAGTCTAGAGCCTTTAGAGAAAGAGGTAATTAGAGTAGTGATATTTACCACAGTCTACAACCGTTAGAATATATGTTGTAATGGTAGTGATATTGGCAACAGTCTACAACCGTTAGAGGTAGAGGTCAGTAGGGTCGTGATATTTACATTAGTCTACAGCTGTGTAATGATGAGTAATTTTGTATAGAAATATGTACACTATAAAATCAATCTTTAACTATAAGATTTTACTTTTTCTTCACATTGGCCTTTTGAGTTATACGCATAAGTACTAACAACATTTATTTGTTAAGAATGAGTAGGGAGACTTATCAACTATCAGATCACAGAGGGGGTGAGGGATGGAGGGAGGGTGAGGTAATTGATCGTGCCTCACTCCTCTCCCCTTCCTCTCCCCTCCCTCGCCGTAGTCTCGCGTGTTCCCCCCCCTCCCGCCGCGTGGATTCGCGGTTGTGTATAGAGGGGGGGAAGGAGGTGTGACATTAGAGAAAAGGCTTACACGATTGGTCGAGATAAAGAATCTTGTTATAAGGATGTTAAGATTTCCCATGAACTAAAAAGGGTTAACCTTTAATCCATGCTTCTCTAAACCCGAGTTGAGAAAAAGGTCCTTCTTTCCGGTAGTGACAAATGAAGAATGTTTTCCTGTCAGCTTAGTCCTCTCTTGCTCTTTCCCTACTCGGCTGGTGACACGTGAAAAATGTTTTCCTGCAAATTAGTGGGGTCGGCTCGGCTCCCCTAACCGAGAGAGTGCTTTAACTCAGGAAGTTAACATCTGTTTCGCAACATCTGCGTCTCAGAGGTCTGTGAGAATTTTACAAGAGGGGGACTTCTCACGCAGTAAAGAGGGAGGAGTCAAACCCTTTTTTCGCGCCGCCTCCTGGAGAGGGGGAGTAGTTTACTTCTATATATTGAGTTACCCCTTTAAGTAGAATCCATTATCTTTTAAATCTTTATATTCTAAACAACATCATCAAGAATGTCTAGTGAATATTCAGCAGCGCTTTTGTCAGCAATCGGTTCGAGTGAGATAGTGTCAAGGAAGCTGACAGATTTAGAGATAGGTCATGGTTATTATATCACTAATATAAAAGGCGTGAAAACAAGATACGGACGCAGAGTTCTCACTTTGTTGGAGAACAAATATAACGTGTGGCTACCGGCTCGATTTTCCCTGCTTACCGACGCTCAGCTGAAGGAGCTCTCCAAACCGATCTACTCCTAGTCTACCGGGGTATTTCCAAAAACAGCAAGACGGCACTGATAAACTTCGAAGGTATGTTTATTACAATCATTTCTAGGATTAATCAAATCAATCGAAATATGTTTTTTCAGGTAGGATGTACAGAGTATGGGGGGTTTTTCAACTCTCCCTCTACGCAAATGTGGGTTCTTTTCCTCTAATTTCTGTGATTTTACAAATAATAACGCATATTTTCTCAAAAAAAAACCTTCCTTCAGCTTATCTTGTGATTGTCAGACCTCCACCGTGGTTCGGATTCCATGTTTAACGGGGGATCCTTCTTTTCATCTTACCATTAATCGAAAGATGTATTTTTTTCCAACTCTATGCAAATGTGGGTTCTTTTCCTCTAATTTCAGTGATTTTACAAATAATAACGCATATTTTCTCAAAAAAAACCTTCCTTCAGGTTATCTTGTGAATGTCAGACCACCACCGTGGTTCGGATCCCACGTTAAATGGGGATCCTTCTTTTCACCTTGCCATTAATCGAAAGATGTATTTTTTCCAACTCTACGCAAATGTGCGTTCTTTTCCTCTAATTTCTGTGATTTTACAAATAATAACGCATATTTTCTCAAAAAAACCCTTCCTTCAGGTTATCTTGTGAATGTCAGACCTCCGCCGTGGTTCGGATTCCATGTTAAAATCGAAATATGTTTGTACAGAGTATGGGTTTTTCCAACTCTACGCAAATGTGGGTTCACTTCCTCTAATTTCTGTGATTTTACAAATAATAACGCATATTTTCTCAAAAAAACCTTCCTTCAGGTTATCTTGTGAATGTCAGACCACCACCATGGTTCGGATTCCACGTTAAAATCGAAATATGTTTGTACAGAGTATGGGTTTTTTCAACTCTCCCTCTACGCAAATGTGGGTTCTTTTCCTCTAATTTCTGTGATTTTACAAATAATAACGCATATTTTCTCAAAAAAAACCTTCCTTCAGGTTATCTTGTGAATGTCAGACCACCACCGTGGTTCGGATTCCACGTTAAACTGGGGATCCTTCATTTCACCTCACCATTAATCGAAAGATGTATTTTTTTCCAACTCTACGCAAATGTGGGTTCTTTTCCTCTAATTTCTGTGATTTTACAAATAATAACGCATATTTTCTCAAAAAAACCCTTCCTTCAGGTTATCTTGTGATTGTCAGACCTCCACCATGGTTCGGATTCCACGTTAAACTGGGGGTCCTTCTTTTCATCTTACCATTAATCGAAAGATGTATTTTTTTCCAACTCTATGCAAATGTGCGTTCTTTTCCTCTAATTTCTGTGATTTTACAAATAATAACGCATATTTTCTCAAAAAAAACCTTCCTTCAGGTTATCTTGTGAATGCCAGACCACCACCGTGGTTCGGATTCACGTTAAACTGTAGGTCCTTCATTTCATCTCACCATTACACATTAGCGTATAAACCGAACGGGTGGTAAGATAATACATAATAGTCTACGCTTCCTCATTGATTCGTTCAAATCTCAGTCATGCTGAATGATGATGCTAAAAACATTATCAATGTTAGCTTTAAATAACCCATATGATAATAACAATAATAGTAAATGCAAGTATTCAATTGTTATATGATGAACCAAGACAAAACTTGAGATTACCTTTAAGCTTAGATAATGTGATAAGCATTCAAGCTATACAAGTAGTAGGAATAGAGTTTCACAGGCGTTGCTGCAAGTAGAAAGCAAATTTGAAAGATTTCCTTAAAAGTTTTTTAGCATTAAGTTGTGCTAAAGTGTTATATAAAATCACGTACGGTAGAGAGTTAAGTTCTAATGTATAATCCTCTAACAAACTTTACTTCGAACCCCAATCTTACTGTCTACATCAGGACAATCGAATGTATTTTCGAGTCATACATTTAATATGATTTTAGTTAATCTAATTAGAGGTATTCAGTTCCTAGCATCACGTCTTACTACCCGTTAGAGTTATACGCTAATATTTTTTAGATATAAGAAAAGGGTTATATTTTTAAGAAGTAGAATCGTAAACCTTTTTTTGAGAAAATCACACCCCAGTACACGCGACCTAGATTTGAACCTTGATCCTTCTCACTCTTACTCTACGTAAATGCAGGCTCACTTCCTCTACACAGACGATTCAGACCTGAATTAAACACACATTAGCTTCAATGTTTGTATATCATGGCTTCATGAACGGCTGACTAGATGTCCCTGTTTGTTTTTATAGCCGTCTCAGAGCCGCTCGAAGAGATCATAGAGCAAGTTGACCCGAAATGAAGAAGATAATACTGAGGGGAGAGTAGGGCCTTTTTAGAGCATAGTGCACCCGAACATGACAGAACCACCGACAAAACGTTTGCGTTTATCACCCTCTATCATTGTATCTCGGCAAACTAATGGGAATAGGGTGTATACTCTCACAGATCTAGACGCTAATGAACAACTTTTAATTAGATACTTGAAACATGACGTTGCACTTCGTGAAGGGAAGTTGTATAACGCTTACATTGAGCATATACCTGGCCAGATTAAGACCTCGAGTCTACTGATATCAGACCATGACAATATAGACGTACAGATCCAAAGACTTTTGACCTTATCACAGATCCAAAGACTTTTGACCTTATCACGAAACTTAGGTACGGGATTTACTCAGTTTAGGCTTTACCTGGAGCCGCTAGGATAAGGATCCCGTACAGTTTCTCGTTGCGTGCGGAGATATTTATGTAAAGAATCAAACGCGAACGACCCGATAAAGGTAAATTGTAGCCTCATTTGCGAGTTTAAGCATTCTACTGATGGTAGAATTGAAAAGGGTTATTTCTATTCTTCTCTATACAATATATTTAACACACTAAACTTAGAGGAGAAAAAAAAACGAGAATAACGTGGTCTTCTGCCTGGTGTCATTGTAATTTTGAATGGTAGCAACAACCATTTATGCAATCTATTTACAAATATTATTTTATAAACACACTGTTAGAATTTAAAGGACCAGTTCTATGGTCTAGTGGCAAGAGTTCTTGGTTGCAGATCCAGAGGTCCCGGGTTCGATCCCAGGTTCTTTCAAATTTTCTGTGAAACAGTAGATTTGGAATAGTGTCAACTCAGCCTCGTGAGAGCAAATGAGAAGCTACTTGAATAAATAAGTAGCGGCTCCAGTCTATAAAACTGAGATTAACGGTATGAGCTGTAGGATTCAAACTTTACACTCAAAAATTTAATCGGGTCGCACTTTGCTCTATCGATGATAAACGATACGTGTTACCCGGATCAGAAGAACTCTACCTTGGGGTCATTACTCAATAGGGGAGCAACCAACTACTTCCCTCCAAGAGACGATGATTGAAGCTGGACCATCATGTACAGGTGTCAGTGAGTGATCTACAAGCGAGCAGGCATCTACTATCCCTCACGTCAATGTTAGTGCTCTTTTTAAAAAAGACTTGAGAAAAAATAAACTAATTTAGCACATATCTGTTTAAAAAGAGTTTTCTGTAGGTATAGTCACTAGAAAAAATGTTAGTGCTTTAAAAAAATACGCTAATTTAGTATGTATCTGTTTAAATAGAGTTTTGATTAATGTCACTAAAAAAAAAAAACACAAATGTTAGTGCTTTAAAAAGACTTGAGAAAAGTATTCTTGTTCTGTAACTTGACTGAAGAAAAAAAAATAAACTAATTTAGCGTGTGTATCTGTTTAAAAAAAGTTTATCATTATATTCATTAAATAGAGTTTTCTGTGTATATATGTCTCGATTAATACAAAAGTGAATAATTAATGTCACTATACCTTTTTCATTAGTGCTTTAAAAAAGACTTGACTGAAGAAAAAAATATACTAATTTAGCGTGTATCTGTTTAAAAAAATGTTTATCATTATATTCATTAAATAGAGTTTTCTGTGTGTGTATTGTTTTTTTTTTACCTGACCTCTCCAAGATTACAACTCGGACCTCCTAGAGTACATAAGGTAACAGTTAGGGTTAGAACGTAGGTCTCTCTGAGTACGGACTGGTACAATAACCGCCCCCCAGTCAGGGTTACAACCTGTCCTCCCCCGGCTTACAACTCGGACCTCTCAGAGACCGATCTGGTACAATAAAAGTCGCTCAGTGTACAGACTGCTACAGTCAGGGTTACAAAAACTTGACTGAAGAAAAAAAATATACTAATTTGGGATGTATCTGTTTAAAAAAACTATGCTATAAAAACTGATTTTTGCTGCTATGCATGTTTCATTCTGAGCAAGAAAATATCATTTTAGATATGTATTTTTTCCAGCCTATTCGAGGGAAGGAGGGCTATACCCGTCATCTCCTACTCTGAGAGAGGGGAGGAGAAGGAGAGGCAGAGCGATAGAAAGAGGGGGGTAAGAGAGAGAGACAGAGAGATAGAAAAGATCATTTTAGATATGTTTTTTTCCAGCCTAGTCGAGGGAAGGAGGGCTATACCCGTCATCTCCTACTCTGAGAGAGAGAGAGAGAGAGAGAGAGAGGAGCAGAGGGGGAGGCAGAGAGATAGAAAGAGGGAAGGTGAGGAAGAGAGAGACAGAGAAAGAGGAGAGAAAGAGAGAGAGACATTTCTCCCCTCCTCTATACATATGGTAAAAGTAGTTTACGTAGCTGTTTAAAATTGAAGGTCTAATTTTCATGGAAATAGCTTTATCTGATGGCTAGAAAGGTTTCTAAAAGGGAAGGAGGGCTATACCCATCATCTCCTACTCTGAGAGAGAGGAGGAGAGGGAGAGACAGAGAGACGGAAAGAGGGGGGGGAAGAGAGAGAGAGAGAGAGAGAAAAGATCATTTTAGATATGTATTTTTCCAGCCAAGTCGAGGGAAGGAGGGCTATACCCGCCACCTGTTAGAATGGGAGGTATATCCAGTTCATGATAACATAGTGTTAGAATGGGAGGTATATCCGGTTCATGATAACATAGTGTTAGAATGGGAGGTATATCCGGTTAATGATAACATAGTGTTAGATTGGGAGGTATATCCGGTTAATGATAACATAGTGCTAGATTGGAAGGTATATCCGGTTAAAGAGCGTTCTTGTCAATCCATGGAAAGTTAAGGTTATTGGTGAGACAATGAGAAGATTCAAAGTAATCATGAAGTATTATCGGTACGGGTTTCGAGGGATCACAATTAAAATTATAGATAGTTTCAGCTTTCTATGTACCTCCCTAGAGAAATGTGTGTTAGAATGGGAGGTATATCCGGTTAATGATAACATAGTGTTAGATTGGAAGGTAATATCCGGTTAAAGAGCGTTCTTGTCAATCCAGGGAAAGTTAAGGTTATTGGTGAGACAATGAGAAGATTCAAAGTAATCATGAAGTATATTCGGTACGGGTTTCGAGGGATCACAATTAAAATTATAGATAGTTTCAGCTTTCTATGTACCTCCCTAGAGAAATGTGTGTTAGAATGGGAGGTATATCCGGTTAATGATAACATAGTGTTAGATTGGAAGGTATATCCGCTTCATGATAACATAGTGTTAGAATGGGAGGTATATCCGGTTAATGATAACATAGTGTTAGATTGGGAGGTATATCCGGTTCATGATAGCATAGTGTTAGAATGGGAGGTATAATCCGGTTCATGATAGCATAGTGTTAGAATGGAGGTATAGCTGGTTCATGATAACATAGTGTTAGAATGGGAGGTATAGCTGGTTCATGATAACAATAGTGTTTAAATGGGAGGTATAGCTGGTTCATGATAACATAGTGTTAGAATGGGAGGTATATCCGGTTAATGATAACATAGTGTTAGAATGGGAGTATATCCGTTAATGATAACATAGTGTTAGAATGGGAGGTATATCCGGTTAATGATAACATAGTGTTAGAATGGGATGTATATCCGTTAATGATAACATAGTGTTAGAATGAGAGGTATATCCGTTCATGATAACATAGTGTTAGAATGGGAGGTATACTGGTTCATGATAACATAGTGTTAGAATGGGAGGTATATCCGGTTAATGATAACATAGTGTTAGAATGGGAGGTATATCCGGTTAATGATAACATAGTGTTAGAATGGGAGGTATATCCGGTTAATGATAACATAGTGTTAGAATGGGAGGTATAGCTGGTTCATGATAACATAGTGTTAGAATGGGAGGTATATCCGGTTAATGATAACATAGTGTTAGATTGGAAGGTATATCCGGTTAAAGAGCGTCATTGTCAATCCAGGGAAAGTTAAGGTATTGGTGAAGAATAGAAGATCAAGTAATCATGAAGTATTTCGGTTACGGTTTCGAGGATCACAATTAAATTATAGATAGTTTACAGCTTTTATGATACTCCCTAAGAAATGTGTGTTAGAATGGGAGGTATATCCGGTTAATGATAACATAGTGTTAGAATGGGAGGTATATCCGGTTCATGATAACATAGTGTTAGAATGGGAGGTATAGCTGGTTCATGATAACATAGTGTTAGAATGGAGGTATACTGCTTCATGATAACATAGTGTTAGAATGGGGAAGTTGTAATAGTCTGGTTCATGATAACATAGTATTAGAATGGAGGTATAGCTGGTTCATGATAACATAGTGTTAGAATGGGAGTATATCCGGTTAATGATAACATAGTGTTAGATTGGGAGGTATATCCGCTTCATGATAACATAGTATTAGAATGGGAGGTATATCCGGTTAATGATAACATAGTGTTAGATTGGAAGGTATATCCGTTAAAGAGCGTTCTTGTCAATCCAGGGAAAGTTAAGGTTATTGGTGAGACAATGAGAAGATTCAAAGTAATCATGAAGTATAATCGGTACGGGTTTCGAGGATCACAATTAAAATTATAGATAGTTTCAGCTTTCTATGTACCATCCCTAGAGAAATGTGTGTTAGAATGGGAGGTATAGCTGGTTCATGATAACATAGTGTTAGAATGGGAGGTATATCCGGTTAATGATAACATAGTGTTAGAATTGGGAGGTAGATCCCTTCATGATAACATAGTATTAGAATGGGAGGTATACCGGTTAATGATAACATAGTGTTAGATTGGGAGGTATATCCGGTTCATGATAGCATAGTGTTAGAATGGGAGGTATATCCGGTTCATGATAACATAGTGTTAGAATGGGAGGTATAGCTGGTTCATGATAACATAGTGTTAGAATGGGAGGTATATCCAGTTAATGATAATATAGTGTTAGATTGGGAGGTATATCCGGTTAATGATAACATAGTGTTAGAATGGGAGGTATATCCGGTTCATGATAACATAGTGTTAGAATGGAGGTATATCCGGTTCATGATAAAATAATGTTAGAATGGGAGGTATAGCTGGTTCATGATAACATAGTGTTAGAATGGGAGGTATAGCTGGTTCATGATAACATAGTGTTAGAATGGGAGGTATAGCTGGTTCATGATAACATAGTGTTAGAATGGGAGATATAGCTGGTTCATGATAACATAGTGTTAGAATGGGAGGTATATCCGGTTAATGATAACATAGTGTTAGAATGAGAGGTATATCCGGTTCATGATAACATAGTGTTAGAATGGGAGGTATATCCGCTTCATGATAACATAGTGTTAGAATGAGAGGTATATCCGGTTCATGATAACATAGTGTTAGATTGGGAGGTATATCCGGTTAATGATAACATAGTGTTAGAATGGGAGGTATATCCGGTTCATGATAACATAGTGTTAGAATGGGAGGTATATCCGGTTAATGATAACATAGTGTTAGAATGGGAGGTATATCCGGTTAATGATAACGTAGTGTTAGAATGAGAGGTATATCCGCTTCATGATAACTTAGTGTTAGAATGAGAGGTATATCCGGTTCATGATAACATAGTGTTAGAATGGGAGGTATATCCGGTTAATGATAACATAGTGTTAGAATGGGATTGGAAAGGTGATGAAGATTTCCAGCGTTATAAACTCAAACATAAGGGGTGAGGGTTTTTTGAAAAAAAGATCAATTCAATTAAGTCGTTTAGGGATATAATCCATTATTCGGCCCAGCTCACGAGTTGACCGTCCGAGTCCCGCCCGACCCTTCCCTGACCCATCACTCGAGCGAGGGTAAGCTATACCAGAACCTCTCCCCTCTTCCTCAGAGAGAGAAAAAAGTGAAAGTGTTTAAACCGTTTGTAGCACGTGTCTGCTTTGCTGGCCACATGGTTTAAGGAGCCTAACTAACGATACCGAGGGTTCGAATCTGACTCGGACGTAAAGAGAGAAAAAATACTTTCGACAGTAACGGGTTCGAATCTGACTCAAACGTATTTACACGATGAGAGACTAACTAACGATACCGGGGTTCGAATCTGACTCGGACGTACCTTCGCTCGAAATCCCATTATGATGGTCCCAGGGAGGAGTGGAAAAAACAAACACTTCGTGCCGTGAGGGAGGATGAAAAAAAACGCATCATCTTCCGATATGTTGAGAGCATGTACCCTCGGGAGGATCATCGAACTCGCATTTGGAGAGCGGAACGTCTCAGTTCACCCTGCCAAGATTCGATCCTCAATCGCATCGTGGGGGATGGGGGAGGGAGAGCGGAAAACCAGGCTAAGATTCGAACCACGATCTTCCCGGGGGAGTGGAAAACCGATCCTCAGTTCACCCTACCAAGATTCCTCCCTACGGGAACCTACATCTGCTTGGAGGGAGAGTGGAAAACCAGACCAAGATTCGAACCACAATCTTGAACCTACATTTGAAGAGTGGAAAACCGACCCTCGGTATCCGAATGTAGCGTGAGTAAAATCGTTCTTCCTGGAAGGTGGGCCTGCATTTGCTTGGAGAGAGGTTCTCAAGTCTTTTTTTAAGGCACTAACATTTTTTCTAGTGACTATACCTACTGAAAACTCATTTTAAACAGATATGCGCTAAATTAGTTTATTTAGGTCTCTCAGAGTACAGACTGGTACAGTCAGGGTTACAACCTGTCCTCTCCAGGATTTCAACTCGGACCTCTCAGAGACCAATCTGGTACAATAAAAGTCGCTCAGTGTACAGACTGATACAGTAAACAATTACTTCATCATTTGCGCATGATGAGAGTGCAGCCGTGACTTTATTATTTAAGATGTTCCATCATTCGTGTATGATGAAGAGTGTGAATACTCTGAGGTTAAAGGTACTATTCATCATTTGCGCATGATGCGAGCGTACCCAGGGATGCTATGTGCCATCATTTGCGCATGACGAGAGTGTACCCAAGGATGCTATGTGCCATCATTCGTACCTGAAAATACAACGTTTAGACTAATGAAATGAGGATAAATACGCCGTATTAGCTGAACAGGGAGGGTGGAAAAAAACAAACACATCATCTTCCGATATGTACCGTGAGCCCTCAGTTGCTTGGAGGGAGGGTGAAAAAACAAACGCATCATCTTCCGATATGTTTTGAATGTACCGTATGTAAAATCATCCTGGAAGTGGATCCTCATTTGCTTGAGGGGGAGGGTGAAAGTGGAAAACCGAGCCTCAGTTCACCCTGTCAAGATTCGAACCTCGACCCTCTCCCCCCCTACGATAATGGATTAGGAACCTACATTTGGAGAACGGAAACCCTCAGTTCACCCTGCCAAGATTCGAACCTCGATCTTGAACCTACATTTGGAGAGTGGAAAACCGAGTCTCAGTTCACCTGGCGGACCTGGATCTCCTATTTTTTAAATTCTGATACGAATTTGAATGTACATTGGTTTGGAGGGAGGCTCGTCTCCTCCATCGAGCGATAAAGCGACGCGAGGGAAGTATCTCTTCAACTGTTAGCCGGTGGTTACCGTCTGAGACATGACATATTAAGATTTCGAAGGCTTTAGAATATCATATCGCGAGGTGACAAGGTTACGCGAGTGCTGTGATTCTTCTGCACTGTCGGAGTCATAACCGATGTGGGATCGAGTAGTCTTCAAGCTTTCTACGCTGTCGGCTACATTTAAGAAGAGACGACTCGTATTCCGGAATCGATCGGTCCATCGAACGCGTTCTACAGTTCACGAGGTGAGCCGGAATCGAGTCAGTCCGTACTGCAGCGGGCATGAGCGAAAACGCTTTGTGCATCGAGTTGAACCGAATCGAGCGTGAGGAACTCGAGGGTCAAGCACGTCCTGAATTTGAAAGTTTCGTAGTCAACGTCGCGCCTAGATAGGAGACAGAATCAGGAGATGAGGGAACCGATCATCATAACGCTAGATTGTAGGCAAAGTACATCCCGGTTAAAACTTTGAGTGCGCTAAGGAGCCGCTTAACGCTTACAGAGGTGTTATTCGGGGTGAAGGCGAGTACGATGTTCAATGAGTGGTTTCTACAGTTTCACAAGTTAGGAAAGAATTTTTGTAGATCAGTGAAAGACTATGAGGACTTGGTGCAGGACGGAAAACGCTTTTACGCTATACAAAGTTGTACTACTGATGAAGCGTAGAAATGATGTCAAGGCGTGTTGATACATTGAGAAAGTTTGTTAGTACGTTTTCCACGTGAGAAGGAGTACGAAATGTTCAGTGAGGATGAGAGAGTACGAACATGGAGAACGAAGACTAGTAGAAAAGTAATTTGCGTATAAAATTTGGTTGCAGCTGCTAAGGAGTTCGACATTTAGAAAGCTTAGAGAGAAGGATGTTAATAATACTGGGTGAAGGCGAGTACGAAATGTTCAAGTGGTGAAGTTTTAACATGTTTAGACAAGACTTTAGAGAAAGATATTTTTTGTATGCAATCAGTGAAAGACTTGAGGGGAAAGAGAATTTATATGTATGTATCATCATAATCTTAAGAATATACTCGCTAAATAAAAAAGTTGTACTATTTATTTAAGTCCTTGATCATAGAAATAAAAGCTAAGGGGCTATGTATGTTTCATTCGGAGCAAGAAAATATCATTTTAGATATGTATTTTTTCCAGGCCGTTCGAGGGAAGGAGGGCTATACCCATCATCTCCTACTCTGAGAGAGAGGGAGAGACAGAGAGGTAGAAAGAGGGGAGAAGAGAAGGAGAGAGAGACAGAGATAGAAAAGATCATTTTAGATATGTATTTTTTTCAGCATAGTCTAAAAAACTGTTCGAAGGAAAGAGAGAGAGAGTGAGAGACAGAGAGATAGAAAGAGGGAGGAGAGAAAGAGAGAGAGATAGAAAGAGGGGAGAAAGAGAGAGATAGAAAGAGGAGAGAAAGAGAGATACATTTCTCCCCGTCTCTACGTACCCGCGAATCCACGCGGCGGGAGGGGGGGGAACACGCGAGACTACGGCGAGGGAGGGGAGAGGAAGGGGAGAGGAGTGAGGCACGATCAATTACCTCACCCTCCCTCCATCCCTCACCCCCTCTGTGATCTGATAGTTGATAAGTCTCCCTACTAGAATGAGGGAGGTATTTTAGAGGAAATGTACTCACATTTACATTTAAAAAATATAATTTGCTCAAACTTTGATTCCTATGGTATTTGAGTAAAATAATCTGCACAAAAAAGTGTCTAGAATGTAATTATAAATAAGAAATTCAAGTAACAATTTTAATCAATTTGTAAAAAGAATTACAAAGACATGGGAAGCTGGGAAGAATACTCATAAAAAATGACAAACGTTTATCAATATATTTCATTTACACAAAAATGTTATCTTTGTTGTTTATGTTGTTATAGAAAAGAAATTTAAAATATCATTTGTAAGTGGCACCAAGCCTTTATCAAATTGATTTTAAGTTTCAATTAGTACCAAAACATGAATACATTAGTACATATATTTAAATATTGTAACGATATTTAAGATTTGGATTGGAGAAATATATAATTCAACCTATAAATAATATTAATAAATTAAATCTACTTTCTGATTCTTTTGTTCCCTTCACCTTATTTGATCTTTAGTCTTTTATGACATGTTTTAGTGCTATGTTAAATCATTTTAAGTTCTAAGGAAAATCAATGTTGTGATCTTTTAGGGGGAGTAGTATAAAACCTCGCCCCTCAATGACCAACTCCATCGGTAGAGCACCTAAAAAAACTGAGATTCTAACCTCTCGAGGTATCCGCGGTGATGTAGCAAGGAAGGATATTTTTGTGTCTTTAATGTGGCCCAGTATCGATAGGCATAACTACCAGGTTAACTTACCCTCTGATATGTATCCACGGTAATCCTGTAGCTCGTCGCGAAGTTTAAATACTAGTGAAATAAAAGGGTGAGTGCCAGTGAGTTTAGTGATACTCACAAATTAAATTACTCCTATTATGAGCTTGAAAGGGGACCAATAATTTCACCAGAAGGGTGGAACATAAATGTAACCAAAATAGAAGTAAAGATAAAAAAAAGTCATATGGAAAGTTTATCGAAATTTTAAATATCTAAGACTCAAATACTCAAAGAGTGTATATATATATTATATATATATAATATATTATTTTTTTAATTGTGGCAGTTGTAATTTTAAAAGAAAGTCCTACCTATCCGGTACCAGAATAATTTATAAATCTAAGCCGTGAAACATTGCGGCATAAAAGCCTTTAAGTAAAATAACATATATTAATTGGTGGTAACCGTGAATTAGTGGTCCTGAACTGTCAATAATAATAAAACATCTCACTCGTTTTCCTGTAGTACTTGAGGTGATGATGACAAACACAAGTTGTATACCATTCTCTGATCATGGCTGCAGCACTCACACTTCTAGATCTTCAAAATAAAGCAAGCCGCTCATTCATCTCACGAATCTTCCCCGTTTGAGAAAAAAATGAGGTCCAGTCCTCGACTCCAACCGGCGCTCGCTGATGGAACGGGAAACTTAATACATCAAATCCAATCCTTTGTATTTACATTCACATTTATTTCATGTCTCAAAACCAGCGCGTCAATTTTCTTTTTCTTAGAGTCCTTCTCTCTTATAGATTCTAACATTGATTGCCATGGTAAACAAAACAAACAAAAAACATAGAGGTTGGATAACTATAGAGGTTTATAGAGGATGGATTTCATTAGTTATTTCAAGCTGCCATCAGGGATGCAACATAGGTAAACGATTGTAATGTCCCGCCACCTTCATGAACACATGAATTAGGACGCGATATTGTTTACAATGTATTATGAAATATTATTTAGATGTTAATAAAATTGTCCCCAAGAATAATAAAGCTAAACATTAGAATAGTAAAGCGAAATTAGAAGATAGTATACGAAATATTAAATAAATTATTAATAAAATTAACAAACTTATTTGCGATGAAGTTGATTTGTTTAAAATACTATTAGTGGAAGATTTGTGAAATTTTAATTTATTATAACGTATTAACTTTTTGTGGACTGATTAATAATAAGTGGTAAGCTACCAATAGAATAAATAAAATAAAATAATTATAAATGAGATATTGTTGCTAGTATAATATATGTGCAATTTATGTGACGGGTAAATATAGATAGATATATTATTGTTATTTTATCAAAGGTGTGGAATTGAATTAAAATAAGTTATATGAATCTACGGTATTAATCTTCTTGATTGTGGTTCCAATATGCTAGAATTGTTGGAACGAGGATTTCGTTTTAGTTTGCCATGTTGAGGTAGTTTTCTAGTTGTGATAATAAGGGATTGATTTAGAAAGAAAAATCATTAGAAATGTTGTTGCTGTTCAGAATGGCCGTTTGTAGGTGCAGGTTTTCCGAAATGCCCATCATCCAAACTAAACTCTGAAAATCAAAGTAATATCTTCAAATTGACATGTGAATGTAAGTTTGTATACATAGGCCTGATCGAAGTATTACTTTCTATTCGATTTGCTGAACACATTATTGAATTTAAATACAATAGATTCAAATCCAAATTCGCCAAACATCTAAAACCTTCAGGGAATCACCTAAAACCGATTAGTAAGTGCGTGAAACTCCTACAATCCTTTTCAAAATGTCTCAATATGACATTGTGTAAAACATACATTTTTAAACAGCCATTCTAAATAGACACAAAATTTTAGTAGGACAAACAAAACACAAGGATATTTAACTCTTAAGTCCTAGAATAATACCCGACTAACTGCTTGAAGCTTGATAACGCCCACTGTTATGGTTTAATAGCAGTCAAACCCACTTGAATATACAGATTTATGATTGTAATTTTGAGCGTACTATTCAAGTTTCGAATTAAATTGTCGAATATTATGTATTCTAAATATTAATCATTTCGAGTCATCGGACATCCCAATTTAATATTATTTTATTCATTTAATTTTTTAAATCTATAAAAAATATTTAACAGTAATAAGGTCCATCTAATTTGTAAGCATGGTTATGCTGCCCTCCGGTTGCTGACCTCTTGTCACAATGAAGATGTTAGTAATGTCGAGTTTTTACCCTTGAAATAACATTAATGGATAAGTGATTGGTTGTAGTGTACTATGTGTGATGCTTTAATCTTTGTTAGTTTTGTAATTCTTACTACGAAATGTGTATTATGAAAGCTGTTATATTGATGGCGATAGTTAGGGGACAATTAAAGCAAAAAGACTCTCAATACACCCGTCTGTATTTCGAACTCGAAACGACCCATCATCGACAAACCAAATTAAAGTATCTTAACGTCTATTCTGCGTGACCACCAATATGTACTACGATAATAATATAAACTATTTGTAGGGTTTATATGAAATAAAAGATAAAATGACCATTACAATGCCGAGACCAAGATATAGAAATAAAAATTATATTAGTTTTAATATTACAGTTAGACTAAATATATATAAATTTAGGTGTACTGACAAAATATTATATTTGTATCATTTAGAGTTACGTACTTGCTGGAATATGTTAATAAAATCTATTTTAACAACATTATATGACATGTTTTATTTAGAGTTAAAATAAATCCAACACATGGTTTACAACTCTCCAACAATAATTGATAAATTATTCAAGGAATACAATACATATTATCCAAGGAACACAATATACATAAATGATGATCTTATGAGATAAATGTGTGAATATAAGGAAAAGTTAAAATAAGGATATAATAAGTTGGGAAACTATGTAGTATTTAAGAGTTAATTATTTAGTTATTATAACAATTTGAAAATATATTATAAGTAGACAAGATATAAAAGAGGAACCCTTAAAACTATGACTAATTAAAAATGTTACAGAAAAGGTTAAAATACAAAAAACAAATTTCTCAGTAAAATTTTTGACAATGGTAATCAAGGAATATGGAAAAAACTTGTTAATTATAAGCTAGAGAAAATAGAATATGTTATGATTTGAAACAGTAATTATTTAATTAGGATGTTGATTGATACAGAGTTAATAAATGACAGTGTATTGTTCCATAGTGGTTATATTTCCTCTCCTTAGGTATGGATGCTATAGGGTCGGGTAACAAACGACATGTTTCGGCGTATTATGCCATCATCAGGTCTGAGGAAAACCAATGTGAGATTAGGAACAATAATATTTTAAGTTAAAAATCGAGAGATAAAGTTAAAAATAGTATTTAATTATAACTAAGAAAGGAAATAGGCTAACTTAAAAATTATTAATAAAAGAGGATAAAATTAAAGATTATTATTGATGTGAGAATTAACAGTCAAGCTTACCTTTAAATTAAGGGGTTAGATGTTATCCCTTTTTTCCAGACGTGTAAGAGTTTTAAGAAGAAAAAAAATTTCTTATAAAGAAAATATTTTTATAAACTAGAGCTCGAAAGAATAATCCCGATTGTTGTGTAATATTTTATATCTTGTCTACTTATAATATATTTTCAAATTGTTATAATAACTAAATAATTAACTCTTAAATACTACATAGTTTCCCAACTTAACTTAACTTTTCCTTATATTCACACATTTATCTCATCTCTTATAATAAGATCATCTTTTATGTATATTGTGTTCCTTGGATAATATGTATTGTATTCCTTGAATAATTTATCAATATTAATATTCTCCTTATTAAACCACTATGAACATAACCTATATCTCCAACAATAAGATTATTCTTACAATTGACCCAATAATGCATGTTCGTTTCCACGGAAATTACTGAAATAAACCATAACTTCATTGGTCTATTTCGTTGACTAGCTTGTACTACGATTTTCTGAAAAAAAAAAAAATTGTTTTAATTCTAGATTGACCAAATATTTATTATCTTCCTCCTAACCCTGATACGTTCCAGGTTGTTTAAGGAACTGTCTAGAGCTGCCGGGAACTACATGATCGGATACAAAATGTCGAGGTTGGGTAACTACAAAGTGAGAGAGTTGCTTACTTTAAATGTACCTAGTTACATGCGATTTGGTTAAATACATTTGAGAAAACCTGTATATTAATATCTACAGACAAGCTGAAAACCATTGTAATTACGTCACTGTCCGTATTGAAGGAATCACAGTTCAATTAATTTAAATTAGATGAAAAATAAAAAATTACAGGAATCGAGGCTGGGCCCTTTAACTTATTGCTTTAATGCAATAAAATTATCTAGCTGGGATTCGTTTTCGTTTCAGAGTCATTTTTCACTGATAATTTAAGACTGAGTCTTGATTCTGAGTTTTTGATATGCTGGATATTTATTAGAAATTCACGTTACAATTAAAATCTTGTTTTACATACTTAGATGAATAACATTCCTCCCAGGTGTCAGATCACACAAGTATGTTTGCTCGCATAGTATTGGTTGTTCATATGTAGCTTACTGTTCCACACGTCCATCACAGTATATATAAGCCTTCAACGCTGAAGGAAGAATGAGCTGAATGAAACATGGGTTTAATCGTAGATAGCTCAGTAGTAGAGTATCGGTGCCCTAAGACAGATGTCTCGAGCACAATTCCATTGTTCATGTGTCTTGTTAATTAATTTAAATTAAATATAATGTAGTAACATGGTTGGAAGAAGTTATTGAAAATCACTATTACTAAAATTTCGAAACTTACCGTAAATATTTTGTGTCAGTATTATTAATATCGGAGTATTTGTATTTGTTTTAGAACGTAATGACTGGGCTGCCGATTGCAACTCATGGGTATGGGAGTTAAAGCACCGGGGATTCAGTTACCTCTGGAGATGTCTACCAACATAAACCCTATTCTTCAAGAACATTGCGACCTATGTGTATGATTTTGAATAATGCTACTTATATATGTAATTATTGATGTAACTCCCGCAAAATATTTGTTTCTACATAACTCAAGCAACCAACACAGGTTATACCAAAGTTTTTATTATTCCATTACTCAACATATTCTTATTTTATGTATTGATGTACCTCCCACAAAATTTTCATTCCTAAATAAATCACACAACCAACACAGTAATATATACTAGTATTATAAAGAGGAAAGGTTTAATTTTTTGTTTTTTGTTTCTTTGTTTGTAATGGATAAACTCAAAAACTACTGGACCGTTTTTAAAAATTATTTCACCAATATAAATCTACATTATCAGCGAGTAACATAGGCAATATTTTATTTTGAAAATTTAATTTATTACTCATAAAAATGTCGATAGTATATTATATAGTCGTTGGAAAAAAAGTTTTTGAGGGGAAAGTGGAGTTGGTGAAGGGGGCGGGGGAAGAGGAAAGAGAAATAGATGTATTGACGAGGAACGCAAAATAAAAGAATAAAATAAAGTTAAGGGAAACGAGGGGAGTAAATGAAAGAGGAGGAAGCTGAAAAATTAATTTGATTTTAACAATTTGTTTGATTGGTGTACACACAATTCCTTTCGCTCCTAGAGCAAACCAAATTATAGAGGAATGAGATGAAAATAAGAGGGAGGATAGAAAAATGGAGGGGGCTATACAGTGTTGGTAGGACTGTATTTTCAAAAAAAAAAAAAGTAAAAAAAATATTTGTTTTTATGTTGACATGATGGATGATTTGAAACTATATCGTGAGGAGGGTTGATTGAAATAAATTTAACTATAAATAAAATATTATACAAAACAAAGTCATTCTATTCAAAGAAAATTCTCAAAGAGACGTTTCAATAGCATGTCCTCAATTTCAGTAAAATTTGATTCTATCTAAGTTGGGGGGATGTATTTCTCACGTCACTTTGTAAATAGTAGGCCTATAATAATGTAGGGATGTGCACTGTCAGACATTAGAAAGAAGCTTGAAACTAGCTTTCAATCAAATTAAATGAAGCCCATATGTTGTATCGCCTCTTTAAAGTTTGATGTTTTGATGTCAAACTTCAATAGAGAATCACTGAATCGTGAATCTTACACAATTAGTGATTTGGTAAGACGTAAGGGGGAGGAAGCAGACGGAGCTAGAAACGTTTCTCACTCCGTTTAAAACACTGTCTTTAACTCACTGACAGTTTTTGTGACTTTAATTAATAACAAAGAGCAGAAAACTTAAGGCCTGGTCTTGCCGACATGGAAACTGTAGATGGTGCTAGCTACCGTAAAGATCTTGTGGTAAAACCAAACGTTTGGAAATATCAGTTTTCTTAAGAAAGTGTAAAATTTTTATGGTAATATTTTCAACACCTATTTTAAGATAATGTATCGATGTTTATTAGGGGTTATATTTTCTTATTTTTTTGTTATGAAACCTGCAGTTTATTATTTAATAATGTATAAATTATTAATATTTGATCACTGATAAAATTAATAGTTTATAATTTGAGAAACTATATTTTATTAACTGTTAATACCAACATGATTTTAAAAATCACGTATATTTCTACCTTTTCTCAAAAAATTCAAATTTTCAAAACTAATATTTTAAAATGACGTTTCTAGCCATTTTACTACACATTAACCTAGTCCACTTGTTTACATTAAAAGCAACACTATCATAAGCTTCTCTCATCCAAGACGGTATTTGGTAGTCCTATTGTCACATTATTTTAACTTTTCTTTAGAAAAAAAAACCCGTGAGAATGTCGGTGGTATGATTATAAAAAGGTGCGAAGCGCTTACTTTAAATTCACGGTCAACAATCACACAAGAATTTGAATGAATGCAAGTCCACCATTTAGGAATCTCATCTCTCTCCCCCACAATTATTAATATAAGAGTGGTATTTACAACAGTTTACAGTTTTTTGAACATATTTTATTGGTTTTTAGTCCATATGAAGGATTATCTTAGTGCTAGAAACGCAACTGACGTGCTCGGTACACATGAAGAATTATCTCAGTGCTAGGAAACTCAACTGACGTGCTCAGCTCTCAGGCGTTGTTTACTAACGCACTAGTCCTCCAAGGACGGTGAAATTTAGGTCTGAATCTAGGTTGAGTGAACTGGGGGTTTATTTTCCTGAATGTTTTCCATTTACAATCTCTTTCCATATATATGTATATTTTCAAGGACAAAGTGTTTAATGTTATAAACAATGTATACAAACCAAAATAGTTAATTGAAAAACAATTGAAACATTGTATGTCTCATACACCATATTATTAAAGAGCCACCATCTAGTATTTCAATAATTTTGATTGAAAATAGTGATGTTCAATTATATTAGGGTATGAAGTGTCATCATATATGTTATTAAATGAGCTAAATCCATTAAAAATTTCATAGATGGTACAAAAACTACGATGTAATATTTTAAGGCACGACGATTAACTCAAATCCAATAAAAAAAATTACCATAGTAATAATTTTAAAAAGTTCAGAAGTTATAATTTATAGGAGAAAATAATGATGTTTTAGAATAAAACAAATATTTTCTCCAAATTTGGTGGAGATATAAATGAATGGTGCCCCAGACAGACACAAAGATTTTCTCGCTGTTTTCCCAAAAATGGAAACACTTACTAAAAACTCGTTAGATCATTGAAACTAAATAAAATACACTGTTATAGAACCATAATAGTTAAAATCATCTTATTCTAAAACATAAATAATCTCTTCATTCCCAAGACCTATTTTTAAAACTATATATAATATTAAAAACGGCCTGTATATAAATTTTAATCAAAATCATTATATATGATTTCCAAAATATCTCTTTTAAACCAACCTTAACTTTTGTTCTAAATGAATTATATTAACTAATACATACAAATAAACTTAAAGGACCTTGAAGAACCCATCCTCTGGTCTAAATCATATCGTCTTACTTCTGGTTTTAAATTGTCCAGAGCTTTAAGAGAGATAACGATTCGAGTTAGAAAAACAATTCATTTCGAAATTGTGTTATTATTATTATTACTATCATTATTATTATTATTATTATTATTGTGGTTTAAACGCCCATCGACACATCGAGGTCATTAGGGCCTTGATATATATTAAAAACATAATAAAATCCCCATAGGGGAAAGAGATAAGACATTCACCATCTGAGACACTCCATAGGAATGCTCAAATAGGCACTTGGTATAAATTAAGTGATACACCTGCTAAAAAAAACCACAGGTGTATCACTCAAATTAAAATATTAAATGTTAAAATGACACAACATGTTAAAAATTATAATACGTGAAAAAGACAAAACAACATGTTAAATTGTAATCAAACTGTTAAAAAGATCTCAATATGAGATAATATCCAAAAGAGCCACTTTATAAAAGTGACTCAAATGGCATTAAAAAGATCCGCCTGGCGTATTAAACGGAGTAAACAAATAACTCCATCCGCACTATCGCATGATAAAAAAAACGTAGGTCACCTTTAAAATCAAGAGCCAGGCGGATAGGGGCATATTTACGACACTCCACCAAAATATGATACACACTCAGAGGAGCATCGCAAAACTCACACACTGGGGTGGGTCCCCTCTCAATAAAAACTCATAGGTCGATGATGTGTGCTAGAAGCGGAGTCTTGTCACGATGACCTCCTCTCTTCTAGACTTTCGTATAGAAGAGGGCCATCGCGACACACCGTCCCTGATGGACCGCAGCTTGTTCTGAGCAGGGGTCGAGACCCACTGCTCGTACCAGGTGCGTAAGACTCCACGCCGAACATAACCTTTAGGTCTAAAAACATGACACCCAGACTCACCTCAGGAGGCAGGCGTGCTGCTTCTTTGGCCGTCTGGTCCGCCAGTTCATTTCCTGAAAGACCAGCGTGATCAGGAATCAAGCAAAAGGGTGCTTAATGAATCGATTTTTAAAATTTGTACGAGAAACTTATGCACGAAAGGATTCCATTAGTAGAGAGTGGACAATGCCAGCAAAGCACTCATGGAATCCGTGCAGATGAGAACGGACCGGTGACACTTACGATATACAACACATAACAATTTAAAAATGGCATATAGTTCAGCCGTAAAATCACTGGACTCACCAGGTAAAGCAAATTTAAAATTGGATCCTTCCACAACAAAAGCACATCCCACGGAGGCCCCGCATTTTGAGCCATCCGTGTAAATGCGTTTAAACACCCGAAAGCGGGTTGCGGGGAGCTAATTAAAGGTCCTCTCGTATAAAAAGTGTGGGTTGGTCGCTTTAGGGAACTTGGCAAGGTCAAAATGGCATTGAGGTAGGCGTATCGTCCAGGTAGAAACTCGACCTGGGGATGTGGGGATAGCCTTTGGCAAAACTATCCCACACGTGTCGAAAACCGATAGCATCCTGATCCCAACTGGCCTTGTACTACGCCATTTGGTTTCATACAAGACACGGTTAGGGGGATGAAACACAGGACGATAGGCAACATGCTGCGCCATGCAATGAAGTTTCGACACGTAAGATGCCAGAAGATAGGACCGCCGGTAAGAAAGAGGCGGCTCACCGGCGTCGGCACAGATGCTGACGACTGGACTGGTACGAAAGGCACCAGTAGCCAGTCGAATGCCAGCATTGTGGACACTATCTAGCATCTTTAACGCCGAGGTTCTAGCTGAGCCATAAACAAAGCTCCACGTAATCTAGTTTAGATCTGACCAGGGCCCTATACAGCCGCATCAAGGTTTCCCTATCAGCACCCCAGGACCGGCCGCTAACCACTTTGAGCAAATTCATTGCCTTGATACACCTCGCTTTCAGGTCTTTGATGTGGGGGATCCAAGTTAGTTTAAAATCAAATAAAAGTCCCAGGAACCTAACGCTCTCCGAGACTGGTATAACAACATGGTTCATTAAAATATTGGGGACTTGCTGTATTCCGCGTAATCTGTGGAAGTGGACTAACGTCGTCTTGGCCTCTGAGAAGGTAAAGCCACTATGCGATGCCCATATACACAGATTGTTGACAGCTAATTGTATCTGATGTTCAGCTCTCTGGAGACTCGATGAACTGCAATAAATTGCGTAGTCATCCACAAAAGGACATGAACGGACAGGTACGCGCACGTTGTCCACGATGCTATTTATTTCGATAGCGAATAACGTACAGCTTAAAATACTACCCTGATCACCCCATTTTCTTGAATAAAATCATCGGATAAGGTGTTGTTTAACCTTACCCGGAAGTGTCTATCAGACATAAAATTAGATAAAAAAAATAGGGAGGTCCCCCGGAACCCCCAATTAAACAGGGTTTTTAAAATGCCGTACCGCCAGGTGGTGTCATAAGCCTTCTCCAAATCAAAGAAGACAGCAAAGAGGTGCTGTTTATGGAGGAAAGCGTCACGAGCTGCTGTCTCAAGCGAACAAGGTGATCCACCGTGGATCGGTTACGGCGAAAGCCACATTGCATATTGGATAGTAGATTGCGGGATTCTAGATACCATATAAATCTTTTATTGATAATTTTCTCTAATATTTTGCATACACAACTAGTTAAGGCTATCGGTCTATAACTAGTTGGCTCTAGTTTATCCTTGCCACTTTTATATATTGGGATAACGGTTGCTAGCCTCCACAGTGTTGGGAATTGACGAGATTCCCAAACACAATAGTAGAGATCTAAGAGGAACGCCCGTCCAGCAGGGGACAGTTGGCGCAACATTTCGTAATGGATATCATCCGGGCCAGAAGTTGTATTGCCCGCCTGGGACAGGGCATAGTTAAGTTCCTCTTTAGTAAAGGGGGAGTTATAATCCTCCCCCGACTTTGGCCAAAATCAATAGTAAGGCGCTCGATGCTGCGCTTATGCACCGCGAACTCGTTAGAGTAGCTCGCAGTCTAGAAATATTGGTGAACATCGAGCCCAATACATTGGCGACCTCCACAGGGGAGGAGACACTTGAACCGTTAGACATGAGGGCAGGTATATTGTTATTGGAATTGTTGATATTACGTAATTTACGGATATTATCCCAAACCTTAGTTGTGGTGGTGGATATTGTAAGGGGTTGAAATAAATTTTCTCCAAGACTCTCTTTTGCTTTCACGAATGATACGGCGAGCTTGAGCAAGTAGAATCCGGAATGACTCCAGGTTCTCCAAGGTAGGACGTCGGTGAAAAAGACGTAGGGCCCTTCGACGGTCAGAAATAGCCAACCGACACTCCTCGCTCCACCAGGGAACGGGACGGTGGCGCGGATTTGGCGAGGATTTAGGGATGAGGCCCTCACCGCCGCGATTACCGTCGAAGTAAAACACTCAGTCTTACAATCGACGTCAGGAGAAGGGGATTCGTGGAAAACCACGAGCTCGTAGAATTTATCCCTGTCGGGACGTTTAATCACCCATTGGGGAACTCGTGCCGTACTTGGGCAATCTTGGAGTGGGGAAAGCAGTATAGGGAAGTGATCGCTTCCACATAGGTCCGTATGGACATCCCAAAGGAAGAGGGCAGCGTTACCTGGGCTACATAAATTTAGGTCGATGGCAGAGGATACACCATTAAAAGTGGAGAAGTGTGTCTGGGTCCCGGTGTTCATTATCACCAGGTTTCCGAGACAAGTATATCCTCTACCATCCTCCCACGGGCATCTGTAAAAATTAGATCCCCAAAACCAGGTTATGCGCATTAAAGTCCCCCAAGAATGATATAAGGGGCGGGAAGTTGCATAAAGAGGGCCTCTAAGCTCCTCTTCGAAATACGTTCACCTGGCAGGAGGTATAGGGCAGCATACGGTCATCTCCAAGGCAAGGGAGACTTGGACAGCGATAACTTGGAGATCAGAAACGATGTTATATATTTTTGTGATATATATTGCTTCGTGCGAATATAGCCACACCTCCCGCTAGCCCGATCAAAGAAAGGCTTGTAGGTACGATACACATCGTACCCACGAAGCATCGGGTTGTCATTTGGGCGGAAGTGGGCCCTCCTGTAAACACAAGATAGAAGGATGCAGGGAAGAAATTTGTTGTTTAATTTCCTCTACACGAGCATAGAAACCACTACAATTCCATTTTAGTAGTGACATACTTTATTAATATAAGATTTAATTATCCTCGCAATCCATGACACAAATCTCTTAAAAATAAAAATTGGTTGAGGGCCATTTTAGGTCCTCTTGCCTTTCTCAGTCTCTCCTGGACCTCCCGCTTCAGGAGAGGCTTCGGTTTATTTTGGAGAGACTGGGTAGTTGGATCCTTGCGCGAAGGCTTTGTTAAGGCCTTCGACGCTTTTTTCATATAATTCTTTTCGGCGGTCTCTCGCTGGTCCTTCTTCAATGCACCAGTGGGACTCGCTTTGTCGGCCTCACCTGTTTCACCACTCATCCCGGCCTCTGGAGGCCCAGAGGCGAGAGTGAGCAACTCAACAGTGGCCGCACGCAATTTATTTCCCGTGAGGGGCTCGAGGGAGTTTCCCGAGGAGGGCTCGGGGGAGTTTCCCGAGGAGGGCTCGGGGAGTTCCCCGAGGAGGGATCGGGGGAGTTCCCCGAGGAGGGTCGGGGGAGTTCCCCGAGAAGGGCTCGGGGGAGTTCCCCGAGGAGGGCTCGGGGTTGTTCCCCGAGGGGGGCTCGGGGGTGTTCCCCGAGGGGGGCTCGGGGGTGTTCCCAGAGTTGGTCTCTCGGGGGTACAGGTGGTGGTGGCGACTTTTGTGAGGGTGTCGCCACTTGTATTATTTTCTTGCATCACCACAGATGATGCCGGCTGTTTTTGTTTGTCTCGAATAGAGATGATGGCACAGGTCTTGTAGAAGTCTTTGCAATATTAACTGCGCAGTGGCAGTTAGGGCAATTTATATTTTGGGTGACAATTTGGCTGTAGGAACTTTGAAATACCGGAGCTTGCAGTGCAGTATACTCTTGCGTGCCTGGGCATAAGGGATGTTACTTTCTGTTTGGATCTCCAGGACTCTTTTCTCTACCTTCCATTTCGGAGAGGACCGAGACCAGGCAGAATAAGGACCCTTGCAATTAATAGCAGAATTTAGGAGACTCGCATGGTTGTTCGTGAGCCTCCTGTCCACAATCTGCACAGGTTGGCTTACCACGGCATCGCAGCTTCGTATGCCCAAACTCCTGGCACTGAAAACAGCTCCGAGGGTTGGGGACATACGGCCGGACCTGAGCACGTGGAAGCCAGCTCGGACCTCCTTTGGTAAGGAAGGAGTGGCAAATGTTAGAATATAAACTATCAGTGTTCTTCACTACATCGTTCCTTTTGATGGTGGTCCTATATACTTCAGTGACATGTTGAGGGCAAAGCTCCTCACAGATGTCCTCAATGCTTACGCAGTCGAGGTCATAGCAAGTGACCACTCCTTGCAAACATTGAGGAACCTGTGCGGCTCCACCTTCACCTTTAAATGATTCGAGGGGCTCAACGGTATTGTAGTTATTGCCATTATTTTCTTTGTCTGGAAGTCGTTTTCAGTCTTGATCATAATCGTGCCATCGCGCAGTTTTCTAATTGAAACCCAGACTCGGCAGCTCCACTTATCACTCTTTCGAGGACAAATGGGCTGACACGCTTGAGGTTCTCATTTTCGTCTGTTCGAAACATTACCAGGAAGCGGGGCTGGGGCCTCACCACTTCCTGGATTTTTTCAATTAAAGGCTGGACGGCCTTACCCGTTTCCGCCTCTTATCTATATTACGACCCTGCGAGGGGCCGGGCAGTACGGTGCCAGCGGCGACAATGTTGTCGGCCATGCCAGGATTGGGGACAACCTACACAATACTTGGATCGTAGACCAGGGTGACCCAAGTTGGTACTACAATATGGCCCTGTTTACTGTCCCGACGAGAGGCCCTATACGACACTAGACATGACAACCTTCGCACAGAGCATCGCCGAGAGAGAGGTCATCGCAGCAAGTGGGTGTAGGAAAGTGCCAATTTTACGTCCGGGCCCTCATGAACGCAACCGATTCTTTTACCAAAGTAGGGTACCTGGTTATTGTCATCCCTAAGGCCCTTCTATAAGGTATTGCAACCGGCGCACTTTCATTCGGGAGCTCAAGGACAATAATAAACAGAGAAGAGCCGGGTTAGTACCAAGGTCATCAACGGAAAGTCCAAAGGCCTCCGTGCAGGATGAACGCAGGGGGAAGGGAAAAAAGAAGTAGAGATAAGTGAAGGAGGAAGAGTGAAAAAATGGGTGAAAGTGATGGAAGAAGAAAAATGATGTGAAAGAAAAGATGAAGGATAGGGTTGGCCTGCACGAGGTACATCCTGCACAGATGCCTCCCCTTTTAGTCGCCTCTTACGACAAGCAGGGTTTACTGCGGGACTATTCTAAGCCCCTCCCGCAGGGGGAAATCACTTATATAGAATATATTATATGTTGACAACAGAATGTTCTGAATCTGATTATTAAATGGTTACAATTTAATAATTTATACATATTATTACCGGATAACATAAGGGAGAACATCTCAACCCCAATTTAGATTTAAGAGGTAAGCTTATCGTTTAATTCTGATTATAATTCAACTATTTTTCGAACGTTCCTATCAAATAATAATTCTATCTCCTTCTTACATATTAACATTTCTACAATTTTTCCTTATATTCTCACTCAATTTATTTTCACATTATTTACATTCTAAAATATCTGTTTGCATTGGTTTGTCTCAGACCTGATGATGGCTGAATAGCCGAAACATGTCGTCAATAAACTTCAATCCAACGAAGAAATATTAAGGAGAGGAATTAACGAAACATAGCTAAGGAACGGTTTATGATGAGCACTTATTAACCTAAATTCATTTTATCAAAAAATATCTATCTATCTTATATTTAATACATTCTGATGTTTAATGTATTTTAGGACTACTGTTTTTTTATTAGAAACTAAATGATCTTAAATAGGCTTAAATTTAACTTATCAATTTACTTTCTTATATTTTTACTCAGAACTGTAATTTCACATAGCTTATGTGCAATAATTTTAACATTTTACATATTAACTAAATGTTCTCTAATCATTATATTACAAATTCTAATCTAATATTTGAATAAGGCCTATTTTGTTTTAATAGGATTACTGTAATTATCTCTTTCTCAATTATTATATGTAGTGAGATAATATTCTCACAAGCTCGTTCCTTACATAATATTCTCAATCAATTTCTCCTTACTAAAGTTAATATGAATATAAATACAAATAAGATATAATTGAAGACTTTGTATCAAATACATAATATGTAATATTTAAACTCATTAACGCTATTAAATTATATTATATATATAGATTAGCATTAATCTCTAAACTAGTATCTGTCTGATACCGTTTAATGTCAACTCTTTCCTACACTCTTGCATTACCATAGTACCATAATATAAATATAAATTAAAAAGTAATGAGGAAAGGCATAGGCTGGTTTCAACTTATCATGTGTTCCAAATTATTTTATAAGTAACGTTTAGCCCATACCTTGCCACGCGTTTCAATCAAAAAGTCCCACTTATCTTGTGAAAAATAATATTCTTGAATCCTGCACTTATAATATTGGTGCCACGCCTAATCATTCAACTTATGTAAAAAAAACCACTTTCCCTCATCTAACTCCCAATATAAAACACAGATTTTAATCCCAACTTTAAATTAATTGTCAATCAAATTAAATGAAGGCCTTATGCTGCATCGCGTCTTTATTGTTTTATATCTTTGATGTCAAACTTCAACAGAGAATCACTGAAAGCTCGTGAGGATATAACTTTTCTTACAGAATTACTGATTGGGTAAGATGTATGGGATCGGAAGGGAGGGGCCTAGAAATGGTTTTCACTCCTTTTAAAACACTGTCTTTAACTCTCTGATAATTTTTATGAGTTTAATTAATAACCAAAGAGCATAAAACTTTAGGCCTGCCCTTTTGAGTCTAAAATCTATTTTGTAGGATGGTGTGTGCAAGGGTGTTAAACGCGGAATGTCTCCACAACCAACCAAAGTAGCTTTCCGTAACAACAAAGACAGATGGATCACGGAAACGTTTATGATGCTAGCTACCGGACAGGTCTTGCGGTAATAAAATACATTTGAAAATATCAGTTTTCTCAAGAAGAAGTGACATTTTATGGTAATATTTTCAACATCTATTCTAAAATACTGTATCGATGTTTTTAAGGTGTTATATTTTTTTGTAATAAAGACGTAAGTTTTCTTTCGAATAATATAAATTTTATTGATATTTGATCACTGTTACGATTATAGAGGGAGTGTATATATAAAAAGTACAACATCAATAAAATTAAAACATCCTCTTATCATGATCAAAACGTCTCCGAAAAAAAAATTGCGAACATGTAAACAGTTTGAAGAGATCCGTTTATTCACATGGCTCTGCATTGACACGCAATTGAAAAGGGCTTAATCACTTTAATTTCTTCTTTTTATTTATAAAAGCTATTGCTTAAACAGGTCACTCAAACCTCATTTCTAAATTCAGTACAGTTTAAAACATAAATGAAATAATATTTTTACTGGTCACTCGTAACACAAATTTAGAGATAAATCTAAACATAAATTAATTTAGTATAGAGACGTTATCTATTACAAAAGTAGATTAAATAAAACAAATGATGGCATACAAAGAACAGAAGGCCTATTAACAAATATATTATTCAAAATAATGTAATTTGGTAACTTTTGAACTTCTCATAAATTTCAAACTTTTGTCTTTCACCGATTACAAACATTTAATTGTGATCAACTTGTATTAACATGTTGATGAACGAAAGTTCTTCACCTAACACTCCTTGCATTATCTTAGTAATGTATGACCAATGGAATAAGCGGGAGAAAATATGTTAACCCACACACAACTCTTGAACTATAGTGGTTTAAGAGCAAATAATCACCAATTCTTCTTTTTTTTTAATTATGCACTTGTTTAAATAATACAATACATTTACTAGTGCGGCCCAAGTGGTTTGGTAGGAAAGATACCCAGCTAATTAACGCACATCATTCAGTCGCTAACGCTTCCTCATTGGTTTGTAAGTCGTAATCGCTAATAGCACTCAATTTCACAGTAAAAAATATAGCATAAGAAATATTTTTTAAATGGTCAGAAAGTTATAAGTTATAGTAGCAAATAATGAATTTTAAGGTTCAAGCAAATCACGAAGTTTTAGGTTAAAATTAATATTTTCCGTCAATTAGTGCCCAAATAAGAATGTCTCGCTCTTTTAGCTAAAAATGTGAACATTTACTGAAAGTTCGTTAGACCATAGAAACGAAATAATATATACATTGTTGCAGAAACATAATAGTTAAATAGCATCACATTCTAACAAAGAAACTATCTCTTCATTTCCCATACCTATGTTTTAAAACTATATATTTTACTATCAATTTGAAAATTATTGCTTTATAAAATATATTCATTTAAAATTATTTTATATTAATAGTCCTACATTTATTCATGATGAATAATATCACAACGCAAATAGTTTCTTAGTTATTAAAACATTGTTGATATCCTTTTATGTTAACATCCCTTAAAGTCATTTTATCGAGAAAATAAGTCACGTCATTTGTTTTGTAATATTAAAAAGTATCTGGATACAGATTTTAATCAAAAATCTATATAGACTGAACTAAAAAAAAACTTCTTCTAAACTACCCTTAACTTTAGGGTTGAATTGTTCATTCCAACACTCCTATGGATAACCTGTTAACTACCCTAGATACCAGGTTTCAACTCTCGGTAAAAAGGTTTCGACTTTACACCAAGACACATACAGTCAGACAGAATCGAAAAATCCCTATTTTTTTGTTTCGAAAGCATATAAAACGAAAAGATTCATCTTAATCTCGAGGTCAAAATGTACTATCACAATGTTATATATTTGTGTATATAAGAATAATTTTAAAGGTTACACAGATCTTGCAGTTTTGAAATATTCCTGATATCGAAGTATGAAAATAATGACCACACCTCCCCTCAGTGACCTAGGGGTTAAATGTGTCAATACCAACTAATAATATTAGTCAAATTTATTAGCAAATACAAATATTAATTTTACGTTGATTAAAATATTAGCTATTCTTATCACTGCATAGCTTGTTGTACAATAACACATTTTGTTTGTAAAGAATTTATATCAACAAATACATACAAATAATACTTAAAGGACCTTGAAGAACCCATCCTCCGGTCTAAATCATATTGTCTTCTTTCTGTCTTTAAATTTTCCAGTGCTTAAAAAAAGAACGGTTCGAGTCAGAAAAACAATTTATTTGGATTTTTTTTCAAAGGACAAATTTGATATGTAAATTTTTTTCATTTTTAAAAGAAAAAATTCTTTATTTTATAAATTTTTGAGTCTGCTTTACTGGCTGGTGAATGGACACACAACATGAAGTTATAAATACCGATGCATATAATAAAAAAATATTCTTTTTCTTAAAACATAGTTTGATTTAATTTTTTACTATACCTATGAAAAAATAATTGTTGCACTAAATAAAATAAAACACAATAATAATTTTGTATCTAGGAAACCACTATTATAATATATTTTAAATCCATCATTTTCCCGGGGAACAAATACTCTCATGCTTGATTTAAAAAAAAAAAGTGTGTGATTAAAGAATCTAAGATTTATAAAGAATATAAACACAAATATTAAACAAGGTACTGTAATATAATATTATCCACGTAATTTTAGAGCCTCACCTACGAGAATAAAAAGACAATAAGTGATATATTCACCCAAGATACTCTGCCATTTATTCAGGTATTCCATGTTAAATAACGTACTTTCTGTAGGAATATAACACATGGGTACATATTTATTATATTAATACTTTATAATGAGTCGATAAAGGTTAACCTAAACAGTATTTCTGGAAGTCTAAATTGCTAATACACAGTCTCATTTACAACTACAGAATTACGGTTTAGAGTGTTTGTTTTATATGAATAGTGATAGCTTTATGTGAATCTACCAGTCATTATTAGCTTTAACTTAATAATCAACCAAATAATTGATACCAATTTTATTTTAAGTTACCTAGTAGAGCTTATTTTGCCAAATCAATGTACTCGTGGTTTTTAATCCCTTCAGTTTATTATGGTATTTATTAAAACGAGATGGATTCAAAGATAAGCTATGATGTTGTGTGAACATGGAGAAAATGGGCGTTAAAAGGCAATCCGCTGGAAGAGTTGGTAGTTCGGCACTTCAAATCAAGAGAAAATAAAATAATAGGAATTTACAAGAAGATACAGATATTATAATGAGGTTCGAGGACATTTTGGAATTCGGTCTAATATAAATCTAAAGTTTTTGAAACCTCACATTTCAGAAAAGATCAAAATTTAAATTACGAAAATTCTACCAAACAATCAAAAAAAGCAAAGAAAAAGAAAATGCCCCCCCTTTGAATTACCCTAAACAATAATCCATTTCCAAAAACAAACATATAAGGCAGTGTCGTCGGGTTGAGTGATTTCCCTCTTCCAAAAAAAAAAAAAAACAATTCAGACAACTATTCTAAAATTCAAAACTATATCTTTGGAAAACAAATTTAAAATGTCATTTTAAATATATAAATCACCTAAAAATTTCTATAACTTGAACAATTTTCGGAAACCAGTCCTAAATTAATAAAAAAATTTTTTAACCCTTACCATTTTTTGTAGCTATAATAAATTTTTGGCGATGTTTCTGACATTTGCAAGTTTACAAGTTATGTAAAATTAATACCAAAAGAAAAATATTTAGAATTGTGGGCTTCGACTACAATAAACTTTTTTCATTATTGCTAAAAAAAAAATAGCCCACGTCTTATTAACCCGTTGAGTTCATACAACGATATCCCAAATTAATTATTTTGTGGGTTTTGTTAAAACACTTTTCTTTGTATCTTAGCGGATTCTATAATGTAACGAACCCTCTGAGTCATGCAGGATAAGAGAGATGTAGTAGCAATGACGTCAGTGAGAGAGGAGATACAATATCCATCATTGCAGCGATGAATGCCAGTGGATACCTCTTTTCCTCTAATAATAATCTTACACTGAACCAACACTTACGATCAAACTGTGGGGATGCTGTTCTCCAAGTTCGAATCGATCCTTTCTGGATGGGTAATAATTAATCGTTTCAATAAGTGGTTTGCCCATTTTGTTGAACATGCCAAACACACTCAGGATCACCAGTTTTATTTTTGTATGGAACAAACAATCCCCACTTGTAATTTAGATGGATTGATATTCCTGAGCCAATTACGTTACCATTTTGTGTGCCTCCTCACTCAACCCATCAGTTTCAGCCCGTGAATAGACATCATGGCCCTTCTAAACTTTTCACAGCGGGGAAGAAGGATGTAGCTTCGCCAATAGTAACGTAATCACCCCTTACGACGTAATGGACCTATTACTAAAAGTTTTTTAATGTCCAAACTGGCGAACTTGGAGTCAATTATTTTAAGGCAAAAGGTTATTTCCATTTAACACAAACATTTAACTAATGCAGACTTCATGAAATGTAAAGTTGAAGCAGAGAAGACAATAAGTTATACAATATGTAGTAACAAAAATTTCGTAGTAAAATATTTGAGAGTCTATTTTACTGCATCTTTGTTTATAAATCTCAAATTAGTTAGAGCTTCTTATCTTAAAATTTTATCTGGATTATTTTTTAAAACGTGTAAAATTTTTTGCCTGTATTAAACCTGTTTTGACTCAATGAATCAAACTTTTTAATTCAAAACACCCTTTTAATCTAAAAAAATTGGATTTTACGGCTTTTATTAAAAACCTATTAATTGAAACATTATTTATTTTAAATAATTTGTTTACTGACTTAAAATTAAGCATGTTTACCTACCTACGCACAGAAAAAAAATGCCGTAGCTCAATGTGAAACTAGATTTTTATTTCCATTTTTAAAAAAAATCAGTGGCCCTATTTCCAACTTCTCCCCTTGATAAAACTACGGGTATGAATGATTTGGGGGAAACTGCAGAAATGGTTTGTTAAAAAATCTCATGGAATTTTCTTTTGATATAGGCACCGTGTAAGAAAAGGACAGATGATATTTGAATTCACGACATGGGTTCGAAGTTAGTCACAGCTTTAAGTTTTTTCAGGGTAAAATCAGGCAGCATATGTTTATCGCAATCAAAATACTCGCAAATATAAAACATAGCTTACAATTTTGATAAAAATACTAGGATAATCACAGTAGCTTTTTCCGCCGTTTAAAAAAAAATTAAAAAAATGAAAATATTATTAAATTAATTTCTGTAGTTTCTTTTAAAAAAAAATTTTTTTTAAATTGGAATTTTTACGAGGTTTTAGGGAAAATTTTCCCCCTTTTATAAAGGTTTTTTTTCCCAATTGAAAAAATAGGAGTACTGTACGAAAGATCTCAAAAAGTTTTTTTTTTTTTTTTAAAATTTCTCTAACAAAAGCGTTAACTTAAAATGCTAGTTAAAAAACTTGTAAAATCCCAAAAAGTGGTCGCTTTCATTAACATTTTGTTAAATTAAAGAAAATAATACCGAAATTGTAAATTTTTCCTAAAAAAAAAAATTTTGGTTTTAGGTTTTCAAGAACGGGACATTTTCAAACTCTTTTAAAAAATTTCAATCACATTAAATTTTTTCCCCTAGGGTTTTTTGAAAATGTTAAAATACAAAGAAAAATTTTTTTTTTTAAGCTTTGATTTGAAATCGCACTTAAGGAATTTCACATCATTTATTTGGTTTATTTTCGGTGCGTTACGAGACATTAATTTATAATCACCCAAAAAAATTTTTTTATTAAAAGCGAGAGAACGCCCCGCCCCCGCTTCCCCCCCTCCAAACCCTTTTCCCATCACCCAAGAAAAAAAGTTAAACCAATTGTCAGTTTTTTATTCCGTTTTTTTTAATTTTTGTGTTGCCGAAGTACTTTTTGTTAACCGGGTTCCTCCATCCATATTCCTGGGGGGGACACGATTCCTCTGATACCAATTCCCATTTTTATTCCTTGCCAAAAATTTATAAAATAAATTTTCAAAAAAAAGAACACGAATCGGGAAAAACTTCATAAAATGTTTTTTTAAACCAACAACTCTTTTTTTAACCACGAAATTTTTTCGGGCTCTATAAAAACGATACTTTAAATTGTCAAGATGTTTACAAGAATCTCGACCCTCTACCCCAAAATTTTCGGAAATCCGGACTAGTAGCCTTAGAGCTCAAAGTGATGTGAATAATTTTTTTATAAAATGGGATTTTTTAAAGTTTAGTGCGTGTTATTAACGACTTTTTTTGTTTTTAAAAAAAAATTTTTTTTTAGGGGGAAAGGGGGGGGGTTAATTTTTTTTATTTTTTATTTTAAAAAACATTCGGGGAAGGTAAAAGTGTTATTGTTTTTTGGGAAAAAACCACTTGGAAAAAGGGGCCCGTGTTTTTAAAATTTTGGTTATACGAAATTAAATTATTTTAAAAATTATTTAAAAATTAAAAATTAAAGTTCTCACCATCCAAACACCTAGTTTAAATTAATCCACACTTTTCTTAAAAGGGTTTAAATTTAATTTTGTTTTTGTTAAAACGCGAACCGTCAAAAACTTAATTAAAATTTTTTAACCATATTTAAAAATTGAAAATTTTTTACAAAATACCCCCTATTTTAAAAAAAGAGAAACTCCAAAACCCCCCCCTCAGCAAAAAAAGGATTTTTGTTTTTGTTATTAAAAATTATTTTAAAATCGCTTTCATTTTAAGGAAAAAATAAAAAAACAAAAGAACATAAAAACAACTTTTCCCCGTGGATAAAACCCCAAAATTTTTTTTTTTTAGTAATTTAATTTCCTTTACCTAAAAAGGAAAATTCTTGTTAAAAAATAAAATTTTAAATATTTTTTTTAAAAACAAAATCTTTTTAAATAATTGTGAAAGTAAAGTTTTATAATTTTATTGTAAAAATTTGTATTTTTCCAGTTGAAAAGTGATCTTAACCATCGCGATCTTAAACTCTAACATACAAATTCCCGTGGTTTCCAAGGGTTTTTTATTTTTTGTGGCCTATTTCCCCCAAAACCCCCGACCTATATAAAAATTTAAAACTGGGGGGAAAAAGTCAATCTTAAATTAAAAGTTTTTCTTCTGCAACATTAAAAAAAAAAAAGGTACGGAATACGCACTGACTTTCACTATATTATTTAAAAAAAGAAAAAATTTCCTAAAAAATTGTAATAAAGTTAAATAAAATAATGTTGATTAGCAAACCCAGCCAAAAAACGCTATGGCGTCGTAAAAGTTTTAGATCCGGGTTTTAAAAATCATAATTTTTTTTTTATTTTTTTTTAAAATTTGAATTTTATATTTCACTAAAAAAATTTTTAATTGGGGGCAGCTTTGTATTTAAAAATTTTATTCTAGAAAACATTCGATATTTGTTTGGTTTCACAGCAAAAACTAAGCCTTTTTTAAATTCCCTTAAAACATTTTTTAACAGTAAAAATAATATTGTTTATTGATCTAAATTAAAATATATATCTTGTTTTTAAAAAAATTTTTCCAAAAAAAATAAAGGGGAAAAAAAAAACCCAAATTTTTGAAACTTACTTATTTATTTCTTGTGGCATTAATAAGAAAACGTTTTTAAAAAATTGGACGCCGTACAATTTAAAAGAAAAAAGATAAAAATATGTTTGGGAAATCTTAAAAACTATTGGTTTTTAAAAATATTTTAAACCAAACGTTTTAAAATTTTTTTTAAAGTGCACAATTTAGCAAAATAAATGAATTTTTTACCCTTTCCCTATTTGTGAAAAATTGTAAATTTCCGTTTTTTGTAACTATGCTAAAACTCTTTTTTTATGGGTTAAAAGCAAAAATAAATTTCTTTTTAAAAAATTTTAAACAACTCATAAATAAGGAAATTTTTTAAACAAAATCTCTAAAGCTGATTTTGAAAAATTGAACCAAATTCCCCTTTTTTTCTCTTATTTAAAAATCAAATCTTTAAATTTTTTGGTTTATAAAGACAGACAGACGGGATTTACAAATTTTAAATTTTTATGGTTTTAAAAGGGGGTAATGAAAATTCAACATCCATCCCAAAACTTCCATTTATATTTTTTTTAATTTATAATACTTTACACAACCGGAGTTCTTAGGACAACCTTAAAGAAAGAAACAGAGCGATTTATCCCAAAAATCATTTAGTTCACCACAAGGGGCATATTTTTCGTTTGGAATTCTCCTCTTTCTTCAAGTAGAATCACGGGGCCCCGGGGGCATAAAAAAACAAAAAAAAAAAAAGGGCACCCGCCGGGAAATTCAAGTAGGTTTAAAAAAATAAATTTGGTTTAAAAAAAAAAAATTTAAAAAATAAAATTTTTAAAAAATTTTTTCCCAAAACTTTTAACCTGCGTAATGGCGCTTCCCAACAACTAACAAACAGCAAATACATTACATGATCAAACCTAAAAACACTAAAAAGGGTTTAAAATTTTCCTTGCAAAATTCTAAATTTTCTTTCCCTCCCCAAATTTCTTCTCCCTAAATTGAAGTTTGGGGACGTGGGCCCACCCTCACAAAGTCCTTGGAATTTTGATCCACTAAAGATACAGAAACAGGGGACAAACACCCTTTTTCCAAACAGAAAAAGGTTTTGAAAAAATAAGGGGTAAATTTTGCCGAGATACCACAAAATTTTTTGGGCTCTTGTTATGCAAAAAAAAAAGAGCACCATGTCTCCCCACCTTAAACTTTACATCAGATCTCCGTTGGGTTTTAGCGTCCCGCCCCAAAAGGGGAAAATGCGCTTTCTGAAGAGATTCAAGAACTTCAGCCCATTTAAAAAAAAAATGGGGCAAAGGGGGGCCTCCTAAAAAGGAAAACCGAATCGACCATTTTTAAACATAAAGGGTGGGTTTCAATCTTGCCCCGAAACAAACTAAACCGGGGTACAATTAATACTCCCATGAAAGGGAATTGAAGGGCCCAAAACGAGGGAGGGAAGACACACATCCCAGAGGTTTTGTTTGGGGACCAACAAAAATGGCAAAGGGGCCCCTCCAAATTTCGGTTGAACCTTTCCGCTTTCGACGCCCCGTGGAGGGGATGGAGCATAAAAATGTTTTTGACTCCAAACCTCAAAACACAATGGTGAAAAGGCGGGGGAACGAAATTGTAACCATTGTCGGAAAACAAAAATTTTTCCCCAAAAATACCTAAAAAAGAGAGAAAGAACGGAATTTTCAAAAAAAAAAAATTTTTGGAAAACCGGTTTTCAAAAAAAGGAAAAGAAAAAAAACTTTGTTTTCTTGGGGGAAAAATTTCCAAACCCATGGAGAAAAACCATCCCCCACCAAATTTGCAGAACAGTGTTTCCCCCCCCTTTGGGCCGGGGGCCCAAAGGGCCCTTTAAATCCGAAAAAAAAATTTCCCTCCCATGGCCTGGTTTGGGAAAAACGAGAAGATAAAGGACCCGTTTTTTTTCCCCCCCGGATAACGGGTTTTGGGTCTTTTACAAAATTCCCCAAGATTTTTACATACTTCCCCAAATCTCCTTTGGGAAAAGGCCCTCCCCAAAAAAAAAAAAAAAACCCTCTTGACCCAGCCCATGGTTTTTTTGAAAACCAAGATGGCCGGGTGAAGGGGAAGGGATGGGAAAAACTTGATGATCATAGGGACAAAAACACTCGTGGGAACCACTACCTTGAACTTAATTTTTAAAACCCAAAGGGGGTTTAACAGGGCAAATTGTCTTTGAATTTTTTAACCCGACACATTCTCCCCACCTTTCACACGATCGTAAAAAAAGGGGGTTTAGGAAAAAAGGGGGCAGATCTCTGATGCTCAAGAAAAGGAGGTTTAAAGGGCTGGGGAAAAAGGGTTCCGACACCCCACTGAAAAAAAGGGTTTCCCCAAAACCCCCTCTTCCGGGAAAATGGCGAAAACAAAATCAGCAACAGCATTTTCCCCACCCCCCCACTTTAGTGAAAGTCGAAAGCAAATGGGGGAGATTTTAAAACCCAACGAACCCAAATTTGAAAAAAACTGTTTTTTGGGGTGTTTTAAGAGCCATGACAAAAGCCTGGTTATCCGAACAATTCAAAACGAAAATGTCCAAGAAAGGGTCTGAAATTCTACTTTCCCAAAAATACAAAACCCCCAAACCCCCCTTTCATAGGGAGAGAATTTTTTTTCTCTTAATTAAAAAGGGTTTTTTTTCCCCCAAAAAGGGGCTGGACATAATTCCCCCCCCCCTTTTTTTTTTTTTCCCCGCAAAAAAAAGCACCAATCTTCCATTACAAAATATCAGTTTGGGCCAAACACAAAAGGAATCAAAAAACCGGGAGTGCAGTAACAGGAGGATCGAAAGGGGGACCTTAAAAACCAGAAAAATAAATTTAAATTTTCCCGAGGTCCCCAGGTTTAAAAAAAAACAATTTTAAATAATTTAAGGGAAATTTTTAAAACAAATGGTGAAAATGGAATCCGCCTCAATTTAAAGGGACCGGTGGGGCCCAATATTTTCAAAAGTTTCCCAAAAGAGCATTTTTTTTAAAAAAAATTTTTATTGGGTTTAAAAAGGGGGGGACTGGAGGGGGCCCACCCCCTTTCCCCCCCTGAGCAAAAAAAAAAAAATTTTTTCCCCCCGGGGCCAAAAAATGGGGAAAATACCCAAACTCCGATCTACCCCGGGAGATTTCCATCAAAATGGAGTGCCCGAGAAATCGATTAATGGGCTTTTTCCCTGATCAACGCCCTTTTCACCTTTAACGGGGGGTTTACAGGGGAAGTTAAAAAACACTAAAAAAGAGGAAAAAAAAGTGAAGTTTCTTACTCGAGATATCCATAAATTGCAAAGTGTTGTTTTACCAAGTCAGTTTACCGGGCTCACAAGGTGATCAGTAAAACCCACCCCCTTTCCCCGTCCGACCGCACCCAAAAATCAGGTCCCCCAAAAAAGGGCCTTTTTCCCCCCTTCCCCTGGTGTTTGTAGTAAAAAAAAACCCAAAAACCCCTCATTGTGGGCAATAAATAGACATATACAATAATTTAAAAAAAATAATAAAATAAGAAAAAAATTTTACCACAAACACACAACCCCAGTCACCCCCACAAATTTCACAGAGAGAGGAAGAGAGAGAGACCAAAAACCAATTTACAGAAAAAATTTGTTATCCCGGGGTTTCCCGGGACCATTTTTTTACTGTCCCCCCTTTAATTTTACCTCACCTCTCTTCTTTAAAAAGTAAGGTGAAAAAAGGGGGAAAAAGAAATCCAATTTACAAAAATTAGTTACCCGGGTTTTTGGCACCATTTTTTACGTCCTTTCCCTTAAAGTACGGGTCACCTCTCTCCTTTTTAAAGTATGGTGAAAGGGGAACAAGAAACTAATAACCAGTGAAAATATAATAACTCAAAAATAAGGAACCTTTAAATGAAATTTTTAATTAAATTTAAACCCTCACGGAATTCCCCGTTTTTTTCATACTCTTAATATATAAAAAAAGAAAATTCCCAAAAAAAACCGCTCACAAAAATAAAAATTTAAAATAAAAAACACAAACATTTAAAACCCAAAAAAAAATTCCCAAAAACAACAAATTCACAATTTAAAAAAAATTTAAAAAAAGAAAACACAAAAAATTAGTATCATAAATAAAAAATATTCAAAAACAAAATTTATGACCCAAAGGTGACTTAAAAGAACTGCGATTTAAACCAACAAAAAGCAATAATGGGCCCCTTTCCCTTAAAAATTAAAATAATACACCACAGAAATGTATTTTTTAAGAAAACCCCTTCCCCTTTCCCCCCCCAGTAGCATTACAGGTGCTCTAAAAGTAACTTTTATTAAAAAGGAGAGATACTTAAAAAAATTAAAACCCTTTTGCCCCCCTTTTTCACACAACATTTAATTTTCCCAAAAAACGCAGGGCCCAAAATGAGGTTTAAAAAAAAAATAAACCAATTAAACTCACCGAGTTCACTTACCAACCCAAAAAAAAAGATTAAAAGAAACCCTTACTCTCTGTATCTAGGGTTAAATGATCACAACCCAGTAAAGGAAAAAACTGCATAGCCTCCAAAAATGGAAATTTTTTTTTAAAAAGGGGGGCCATACCAAATCAAAAACCCAAGAAATCTTTTTTTACGCGTTTCCCCTTAAAAAAAAAACTCCACAAAAAATTGGAACCCAAAAAACCCCCAAAAGGGGGGGAAAAAAATTAATTTTTTTTAAAACCTCGTTTTTCATAAAACAAAAAAATACCTATTCCACCCCATAAAAGCCAAAGAGAAATTAATTTAATCACTAAGATGAAAACAAAGATAAATTAATACGTTTAAAATTTAAAAATGTTTTAAAAAAAATAAATCCTAAATCATCCACGTCATGTCACCCTCGGTGTCGATTCAGGGAAAAAACACTCAAAAATTTACACCCCCCCTCCTTTTCCCCTGCGTAATGGGTGACCTTTGCACTGCAAAAGTTTATGGGTGCCCCCAAAAACGGTTTCCAAACACAACAACTTTAGTGGGCCCCAAAGTATCCAGCCGGGAAAATTTTAAAAGTTTTGGGCCCCTTTTTCCCCACAATTTAAAAAATAAATCTTCCCCCTATTTTATTTTTTTTAAAAAAAAAGGGGCACAGCACAGCAACTTTTCCTATGGGGCACACAAAATAACTTTAAAAGGAATTTTGTCACCACCAGGACAATTTTCAAAAGGGGAAATAGTCCCCGAATGAAAGAAATTTCATTAATCACGTAATTGGGTCTACCCCTGCCATTCACTTTAAAAAATTTTTCTAATGGGCTCACACTGGAAATTTTAAAACAAAAGTAAAAAAATTCTTTAAATACTTGCCTTTTACCCGAATTTAACTTTTGAAAGACTTGATTCAGTTTTGTTTTAAACTTTTCTTTTAGGCTCAGCAAATCTTTTCCCTTATTTTTAATTTTTAAAAACGCTTTTCCCTTTTTTTTTTTTAAACAAAAGTTTTAGGTTTTTCCATTTCTCTGAAAACGATTCTTTTAAAGAAGGAAAAACTGGTATTTTTTTCCCACCAATTTAAAAAAAAAAGGGGGTTTTCAAAAAATTTTCGAACCCGACCTTTCTTTTTTTGGATAAAAGGGTTAAAAAGAAAAAAGAAAACAAAAAAATGGTTTTAAGGTTTTTTTTTTGCCTTCTTTATCTGAAAAAAACAAAAAAGGAAATTTTAAAAATGGTTTTAAAATTAAAATAACAAATTTGGCAAAAACTTCTTTTTAAGGCCCCCCTTTTCCCCAACACTGTGAACCTTTTTTGGGGGTCCCTGGGAAACCTCTCTTAACATTTTCGATAGTTTTCCCGAATCTACCTTTTATTATATAATTTTAATTTAAAAAATTGCAAAACCCCCTAAACCCTAATAAAAAAAATTTAACATTTAATTCCCGGGGCTCAAACATGTTTAGTAAAATCTTATTATTTTAAAAATTTTTACCCACCTTTTAAAAATTTTTGGGGGCCTTTTGGGGGGAAAAACCCGGGATCGTTTTTATCGAACTTCTAAGGGCGTGATAAATTGCGCTTTAGTCAAATTTCCCTCCCTTAAGTATAAACCTGAAAAACCCATTAATTTAGGCGTTTTTAAAAGAAAAAACTAAACCCCTGATTTTCCCGATTTTTTCAAATTTTTAGGGCCCTTCTTTTTTCGGGCCTGGGCCCTTTCCAAATTTTTTGGGTTTTAAATTTTAGGGGGTTTAGGGGTCACGGGAATAAAAAAAGGGTTTAAAACACATTTAAATTTATTTTCCCTTCCTTTTTAACCCCAAAAGTGTGTTTAAATTAATTTCAGGGAGGATAATTTTGGGGCATTTTTTTCAAAAATTTACATTGAGAAATCTGGGCAATAAATGTGATGCAGTCCCAAATACTCTGGGAAAACCCCTTGGGTCGTAAAGGGGGCATTTTTAAACCAAAGGAAAAAAAATGTTAAATTTGGGGGGTCCTCTGAGCTGGGAAATCCAAATTTCCCATAACTGTCCTCAACGGCCAGCTCCTTGAATGGTTTCCCCCATCTTTGGGTTCAAGTACCCAAAATAAATTTTTGAAACTTTTTTGGGTTTAAATAGCGAGCAAAATGGGGCAGGATCTTTTTTATTAGGTCAGTTTTTTTTTGATGTTTTCTTTGTGAATACTGCTTCCTGAAGGGTTAAAACCCTTTCCCGTTTTTTCTATTTTTGGGTAAAAACGAATGAACTCGGCCATTTTTTTTTTTCTGCTTTTGATAACGTTAAAAAAAATATTGGGTTGGAAAATCCAAGTAGGCGAATAATGGCCATTTGCGCCTTTTTTTTGCTCCCATATGGGGTGATGGGTCAATCTGATATTAAAAAACCCAAAAACCACAAACGTGGGGAAATTTTTTTTCAAAAAAATGTTTTGTTAAGGTTTTGCCCTGCTTTTATAGGTTTTTTTTCCTTTATTTTTCCAAGAAAAAAAAATATTTATAAAAAAAAATAGGGAAGCTTTTTCTAGTTTTTTTTTTCCATCACAATATATTGGTACAATTAAAAGCTTCGGGATCACTTTTACCCACCTCTGACTTCACCCTTTTTGCATAAGAAATTTTTTAAAACCCTTTTAATTTTAAGAGGAAAACCCCAAAATAATTTTGGGAACGACAATTTTTTCTAAGTCCCCGGGGCAAGAGATTTTCGCTGGGCCCGGGGCTATTATTTTTTAATTTTTTCACACATTTCCTTATTTCCCATCTAATACTAAACTTCGTCATCAATATTTTCTGCAATTACTCCTCATCTTTATTTTTTAAAAAAATTTCACGAAGGTTTTTTTTTTTGGTTGATTAAATTAGTTCAAGTCATTTTTGATTTTAAAATTTTTCCCTCCAAAATGTCAATTCTTCGTCCCTATAAAATTTTACTTTCACCAACAAAAAAATTTTGTTTTCCTGGGTTTTACAGGGTTCTCATTTTCCCCCTAAAATATGACTTTTCGACCTTTGGGTATTTTACTTCTTGGGACAATAGTGTTTTGTAAAAAAGAAAAACCAAAAAGCATCGCACACCTTTGCTTGGAAATATTGTATCAAACATATAAAGAAAAAAGGTTTAAATGCCGTTTCAGTTTAATTTTTAATTTAAAAACTCAGGGGTTTTAAGCAGCTTGAATAAAAATTTTCAATCGAAATTAAAAAAAGCTCATATGCGGGGATCGCGTCATTTAAAGTTTTTAAAAATCAATTTGGGGGTTTAAACTTAAAAAGAGGGGAATCACTGAAAACTTTCGGGGGAAAAGGGAAATAACCTTCCTTACCAAAAGGTTAGGGGGGAAATTTTGAAGGGGGTTAAAGACGTAGGGGGGGGGGGAAACGGAAGTGAATTCTGGGGAATAAATTGTTCTTCATCAAAAATCCCTTTTTTTTGGAAAAACAAGGTAATTTTAAACCTCGGGTGGGGCAAATTTTTTTAACCCTTTCATTAATCCAAAAAAATCCCGGAAAAAAAGTAAGTCCCTGCCCTGTCGAGTGCAAAAGTCAGAAACCTAATTTTTTTGGGGGGGGGGGCGAGGGGGGGGTGAAAGACGAGGCAAAGGGTTTCCCAAAAACGACCAAATGGGTTTTCTCTTAATTTTTAAAAAAATAGTTTTAAAAAATTTTTACGACTTGCATTTTATGAAATAAATTCCCTTTAAAATCAAAGATAACTAAATAATGATCGCGCCCCATTTTTTGACCCCAGGGGGGGGAAACGTGTACAAATAAAAATTACTGAACTGGTCCAAAATTATTAGGCAAACACATACTAGTTTTTTTCCGTTGATTAAATCGTTAAATTTATTAAAAATACTAAAATACTTTTTGCCCCAAAATACATTTTTTTTTAAATTAATTTTTATCAAAAAATATAATTAAAAATTATTAAAAATTGAAAACCTTGAAAACCCCTCATAAGTTTATAAAATAAACATTTGTCTTCATCTGGCTTTAAAATTTTCCAGACTTTAAAAAAAACCCAAATTTGAGTCAGAAAACAATTTTTTTGGATTTATGTTTAAAAAGGGGGTAGTTTTATTTAAAATTTTTTGATTTTTTAAAAAAAAGAAGGATCTTATAATTTTAAATAAAATTTTTAGTCTGTTTTTACTGGCTGATTAAGGGACACCCAACTAAAGTTTTTAAATACCCATGCATAAAATTAATTAAAAAAAATTCCCAGTACTCCCCAAAACCCCCGATTCTTTAATTATTTTTCCCTAAAATAAGAAAAATAAATATTTTTTTAAGATAAAAAAACACAACAATAATATTTTAAACTAAGAAAACCCCCCCATTAAAAAAACATTGGGAAAAACAAACAATTTTCCCCGGGAAAAAAATAATAAATTTATTTTTTGATTTTAAAAAAAAGAAAAAAATTTTTTGTTTTTTAAAGAAAACTAATATTTTTAAAAGGGAAAATTTAAACCCAAAATAAAATTTTCGGGGATAAGTGTTTAAAAATTTCCCACGACATTACGAGGGTTTAAAAAGGGTAAGATGACCTAAGGGGTATAATCCCCCCCAAATACTTTTGCCAAAATTTCCCAAAATTTTTCCCCTTTACAAAAAATTGTATTTTTCCCCCAAAATCTCACCAAATTTGGGGTTTTAATTTTTTAAAATTGGGTTAAATTTTTAATAAAGGTTTAAATAAGGGTTTAAATGCAACAGTAAGTAAACATTACCACAAACTAACCACACCAAATAATAAAAACGGACTTACCCCCAATTTTTTACCGAAAAACCGTCTGCTGCTGGGCCCCCCTACACACCCGACTTGGGGGCCCCTCCCGGAAAAAAGCAAAAGGCCCAACAAGAAACCCCGGGAAAACGGGAAAAACCACGCCTATTTATTTCCCCAAAAAAACCAAACCTTCCCCCAAACCAAAAAAACTTCCGGGTGGGGAAAAAAAGGGCAAATCCCTTTGCCAGTGCCCAAATATTTATTTTACTCCCCCCCTAGGGAAACGTAAGAATCCCCCTCCTTGTTTATGTTCCTTTTGGTTCCCCCAAAACCCCGTTATCCCCTCGTTTCCCCCTGGGTTTTTTTAATTTTTGTTGTTTTTCCCCGGGGAAAAAAAGAGTAATAATTTTGAGTTAAAGGGGCCACTCTTGGAAAGGCTTTGGGAATCCGGGTTTAGCAGGTAAGGCTTTGGAAAATTTTAAAAATTTTTCAAAAATTCCTTTTCCCCGGCCCTTTTTCCCTTTTACTTTCAAAATTTATTTCCCCGGAATTTAAAGGGCCTTTGTCCCCTTTTAAATTGGGAAAAATATTTCCCTTTTTCACTTAGATTTTCCTCAAAAATAAATGGATTTAAACTTTGAACTTGAACAAAAAGACAACTAATAATTTTCTTGGCCCTTAGTATTTACCTCAAGTGTTAAAAACCCTTTTTCTTTGAACTTTACTTAAAAATGGAAAATCTGATTAAAATTTGGTTTTTTTAATAATTTTTTTCTTGGGGACTTTTAAAAAATTTTTCCCCAAAATTTTTAAAAGGACTTTAAACTTTTAAATTGAACAAAAAATTGGGGAAAATCTAATAAAAATTTTTAATAAAAATTTTTTAAACACTAAAATATTATTCATTTAAAAACGGGTTTAAACTTTGGACTTACCCAGAAAGCATAAAAATCCCCCTAAAAATTTTTAATAAAATTTAAACTTTTTTTTGGACTTAAGATTTCTTCCAATGATAATAAACATTTATTGGACTCTAACAAAAATACTTATGCCTTTTTTGGACTTTAGTGTTTTTTGGGTACCGTTTATTTAGGGAGTGCTTATTAATGTTTCACGTCCAAAAGTTTAAAATATCAACCTTTTAAAAATCCCGGGGGCTATCAGCAAAAAAGTGATCAGCAATAGCCCCCTTTTTAAAAACAATTTTTAAAGTTGGGGGAATTTCTTAAAATGTTTTGGGAATATATTTTATAAAAGGGATTGTTTTTAGCTTAAAAGCCCAAAGTTGGGAAAACGGATAATTCCTTTTTTTTAAAAACTTTGGGAAAATTTTACAGAGGGAAAAAATTTATGACCCCCAAAATTTGTCCCCCTTTGGACTAACTGTTTAAATTTTTTTTAAAAGTAATTTATATGGAACAATTATTTTATTTAAGGCCCCCCTTTCCAAAATAAGGGGTGGGTATTCCGGGGATTTCCAAAAAAAATTGTATCCTTTTTCTTTTTTAGGATTTTTTCAAATTAAAAAAAATTCGTTAATAACTTTTTACTAACAAAAAAACAACCCAAACGAAAAATTTTTTCTACTAACCTTTTAAAATAATTCGTCCCCTTTGGTTTAATTTCTAGTTTAAACGATTTGTCGGTAATTTTGAATCAGGGGTAAAAATTTTTTTATATTTTATTTTTAAAAAAAATAAATTTATGAAATTCCCTGGGAACAGGGTTTCCCCAATTGTTTCTAAATGCGGTGCTGGTATTAATTTTTTTTTGCTCAGAATTTTTTGAAATTCAGCACTCACTCAGCAAAAAAATTTCTTTTTTATTGACTTCTTTATTTATTTATTTGATTTGAACCCCCATTTGTTTGGCGTTAAGTTAAAAAAAGGATTAAAGTAATTTAAAGGAAAGTCTAAATTTTTTTTAAAACTTTATCATCACTAAATATAAAATTAAAAAATTTAGAATGTTTTTTCATATGAAAAGGGGAAAAATTTATGTGTGGTCTAATCAGTAAAATTTTTTGGGGGGAAATTTTCTTGATAACCAACCAAATAAAATTGGGAAAACCCCCTTTTTTTTAAATTAAACCCGATAAAAGCTTTTTTCTTTCCAAAAAAAAAGTACCGGGTTTTTAAACCCTTCCCTTTTTATGGGGTTTATTAAAAACCCCGATGGATTCTAAAGGGTAAGGGATATGTTGTGTGAGCAAGGGAAAAATGGGGAAAGAAAAAAAAAATCCCTTTGGGAAAAACTTTGGGAGTTCCCGGCGGGTTTAAAATTAAAAAAAAAAATAATAAAAAACATTTACACCTGAAAACCCAAATTATTCACCCGTTTCCCCCAAAAATGGGGGGAAATGCCCAAATTAAACATAACGATATTAACCCCCCAAAAAAAAATTTACAGGTTTAATAGAAAACGAAAGGGAGTAAAAAAAGGGGGAACCCCAAGTTAAAATTAAAAGAATTTTTTTTACCCTCCAAATAAAAATTGGCACCAAAAGGGTTTTTAAATTCTTCCCCTTTACCCCCGGGCCCGAATTGAAAAATATTCAGGCCGAAAACGGGTGGGGGACCAAGGGCCCAACCTTGGTTGGGAAAGCCCTCCCGGGGCCCCCAATAAGTAAATTTAAATTTTAAAGGGGAACCAACAAACCGGGGGGTAATAAAAAAAACAAATTTAGTTTTAGCCTTTAAATTTTTTTCCCAAAAATTAGATTTATAAATTTTTTTAAACCCGTTAAAAAAAAAAGCCAAAAGAGTCCCTTCCGTGGGGAAAAAAGGATTTTTAACGACGTTGTAGGTGAAAAACATAAAGATTATACAATATGTATATATTATGAGCAACGTACATTTGATGTTCAAATTTAATCCTTTTAAATAACATTGATATTCTAATATTCTACAAATACTTCTTGACGTGATTTATAATATAAGATTTTCCCCACCATACCTAAGTTCATAACAGAGTATATTTAAGTAAGTTTTACTAATATGGTGAACGTGAGGGGCATATATATCTTACCTTCTCTGAGATGGACTATCCATAATTTTTATTACTCTGCGACAGGTGGGAGTTGCGAGATCTGATGATTTGAATGTGTCTTTAAACCTTGCAAAAGACAGAACACCTTGCATTCACATCCCTGATTCACCCCTTTTTTTGTATGTACCTTTCTTGTAGTTTGAGCCTCCCCCCCATTAGACGGTTGCAAAACATTTACAAGAAGAATCCATAGATATTATAGCATGCACCGCCTTTAACGGGAATATAAAAGGGAGGGTGCAAAAATAACATACAAGAAATGAACAAATCAATACATGGTTTATTTATAGATACAAGCAGTAAAAAAGGAGAACAAGTATTATAAGATTTTGGTTCATCTATATAATGGTGCAACAAATGCCGACGTTGCGTATATATTTCTCATGGGTCACCAGCCAGCTCATCAGCCCCTCGTAAAAGTATCAGCGAAGATCGGTGGGACCCAGCTGCCCAACCTTGGGTCGAACAACGACGCCATGACGGCGCCCTCACTAAGTTAATTTCCCTTAAGGGGAACCAAACAAGCCCAAGGGGAATAGAAAATAAGCAACAGAATCAAACTCTTGCCTTAAATGTAGTATAGCTACCCGGATTTAAACCCGTAAAACACAGCTCTAGAGTCCGTTCCAGATTGGGAAGAACCCGCAAGGCTTGACCTAAAGTTTTATCTACAACAGGGGTGAGCCCAACATAGTAACTCGGCTAGTCAATCAGCTTAAGGAACTTGCAACACTCAGGCCACCGGGCACAGCCCCACACCCGCATAGTTCTACAGAGTGTTTCACAGAGACAGGGCGCTCCCCAGTCAGAGAGAGAGAGAGAGTGTCAACTCACACTAGTGGCGTCATATTGCCCCGTATAACCAAAATAAGTTTACAACAACACCAAGTCAGCTAACAGCGAGGGGCTGTATACGACAAACCCATAAATATACTGAATACCTAAAGTTACATTGAGCCATTCAGGCTAACCTACATACATTATAGAGCTCAAAGGGCTCTAACAATAAACAAGAGTGCTAGGAAACTAGCTGAGGAACTAGCGTATAGAACTATCTGGACTGACCTACCCTTTTAAGAGTACAATGCACCACAACGCTACCCTATGGCCCCTTTCTCTAAACACAAGTTACATCTCATTAAGGGACAAGGACAGTGACCCAATACCTATCATCCTCGCGCTATGTTTACTCCACAGTTCACTAAAAGAGTCCAACCACTCACATCAAAAAATACAACAAAAACTGAGTTCATAAGACGCAACGACACCTAAAACTCCTAAACAAATGTCCCACACAAATATATCTAGAGAGATCTCCTGAACCGTCTAGCACAAAACAATACCTTTGAGACAACTTAGGTCTTACTGAATCGATAGCTGGTAGCTGTGTACCAACCCGGGGCAGCAAAGACAATGGTTTAAGGCAAAGAGTTATTTCCATCGAGCCAAAACATTTCCTCTATTCATGACTTCATGGAATGTAAGCTGAAGCAAGAAACAATTATCTATACAAAATATGTAACAACAAAATGACTTATAAAAAAATTTGAGTGTTTATTTACTTTAATCATTTTGTTTAAATATCTCAAATTTGAGGTACTCTTATCTTAAAAATTCTAGCTTTGGTTGTTTTTTAAAAATACTTCCTAAAATACATGCTTGTACTAGCTTCTGTTTATGAACATACATTTGTCTTTAATTAATTAAGCTTTTCTTTAAAAATATTTCATTATAATCTCATAATTGAATTTTAATGTCGCCTATTTTACTAATAAAAAAAATATTTTATTTAACGTTTTTATTAAAAAATGCCTATTAACTGAAAAATTATTTATCTTAAATAGTAATGTAAGTTACTTGACTGTAAATTAAGAATGTTTTTAGCTACATACTGACCCAATGACTGAGCTCATTATTGAAAATGTTTGAAATTTCAGTTTTTAAACAAATCAGTAGCCCAGATTACCACCTTCTCCTCTTGATAAAACTACGGATAATGAAGATTTTGTAGAACCTTGTTAGCAAAAGTATTATGTAATTTATTAATATAGCACCGTGCAAAGTGAAGACGATATTTGAATACACGACACAATTCGCAAGAAACACAGCCTTAGTATTGCAGGTAAATCCGGGCAGCATCATGTTTACGAAATTAAATACTCGAAAATATTAAACATAACCACTAGTTTCTGATAACCTAAATGGACAATCACAGTTTTTTTCTGAACTCATTATAAAAACTTAAACTGTCAAAGATATTATTAACATTCATAATTACAATAGTTTGTTTTGAAAAATAATTTCCTAATGAAAAAACTATGATCGAGTTTATAGTGGAGACAAATTTTCACTTGTAAAAAGTTTTTTGCTAATTGAAATATAATAGGTAGTAAATCATGTATGAAATGCTAATCACGAAATTATTTTTATCTAAGATTAATTTCTGTAACACTCTCATTAACTAAATAAGGACGCTAGGTCTTATTGAACATGTAAAATTTCACGTAGTGCTCGTTATCACGTAACATTATGTTAAAACTTTGATGAATATAAATATCAATATCATTTGCATTTGAATTTTGGGCTTAAAAACAACATGTTTGGTTTCAGGTTGATCAAGATAACGTTTAACATTTATTCACAATCCTTGGTTCGAAATATGACGATCACAATATTTTCTCCAGAAGGTGTTATGACCGTAAAAAATACAAAGAAAAGATTTTATTTTAGTAACGCTATTGATTTGACATCGCACTTGAGGCCATTTCCAATCCAAAATATTATTATTATTATTTTAATATGCGTAGAGAACGCCTCGCCCCCGCTTCCACCCTCCAACCTTTTCCCATCAGCCAAGTCCTAAGTTTAATAGCCAGATTGTCAGGTTTTTTTTCGGTCGCTTGTAATCAAGATGGTCACGAAGTACTTTATTGTTATTCGATTCCTCCATCCATATTCCGTGGATTGGTGACGACTACGATTCCGATACTGATGACAACTCTCTATTTTTATTCGTTTGCCGAAGAATAAAATAGAATAATCAATAACCAAGAACACGGCTAGATCATGGTGAATAACTTCCATATAATTATACTCACACACCAGACCAACCTTGAATGAACCAAGAAAGGTTGTGCAGGTCTATAAAAAATATTTATTCATTCAAAAGGAGTATTATTATTGAGTACACAAATGTATTAAGGTATAAATGGAAGTTGAAAATATTCTCCATTCATAAACACCTAGATATATTAGATCCACACTCTTCCGTATTAGTTTGACTATTTGAAATAATTTTTTATTCAAAATGCGCACGCATTTACAATTTTATGTCAGAATATTGGCAACCAGATTTCAAATTTAAAAAAAGTAGACTAGTAATATTCCATATGTTTCTAGTAAGAAGAGAAACCCCAATAAACGCCTTCAGCACAAAAGATGAGCATTTTATTTTATTTAAAATTATTTTTATAAGTGCTTTTAATATTTGATGATTAACAATAGAAAATAATAGTAACATAAAACTTACTGATATATATATATGTTTGGCATTTTGGGGAAAAACATTTGCAGAACGGCGGCACATAGGGCTCACGGTTTGGGTGTATCCCTGGTCTGGGTGGAGTCACCATCATGAAACAAAAAGGTTAGCTGAATTAAGCAGTCCTTTAACTCCATTGTAGAGTGTTTTCCCCTGAGGTTGCAAAGTAGCATGCCAATAATTATTTCTGAAACAAATAAAGTTATTCCTATAAAAAATAATAACTGACATAAGATATTTACGGTAAGTTTGAAATGTTTATTAATAGTGATTTTCAATAACCTCTACTAACCATAATACTACATTATATCTAATTTAAATTAGTTAAAAAAGACACCTGAACATGGAATTGAGCTCGAAGACATGGCTTAGGGAACCGAGGGTCTACACAGAGCTATCTAGGATTCATCAATGTTTCGGCTCGTATTCACGTCATAGCTGGGAGTTGAGTCCTGTAAATGGACTCGAACATCCTGATACCATAGCTGACCAATAAAATTCAATTTGATCAACTAGATCATTTGACCTCTTGGGGAAACTGTATATTACTGCTAAGTATACAATAAAAGACTTTAATTTAAATACATGAAATTCTATAAATACAACGCACTTCACAAACTTAGACTCAATACTCAGTATTAAATTACCATAAAATAAGAACCCTACTGACTTTTTCGCTCTACACATAAAATGGAAACATAGATAACAACTTTTAAGATTATTGGAACGAAATATAATTCTTAGTTGCAGAAATATATTAGTGAAAAAGCATCTCATTGTAACCAGCCATTATTTCGTCATTACCAACCGATGTTTAAACTATATATTTACTATCCCTTTGGAAATTGTTGTTTATAAAAAATAAATTTATTAAAAAAAATATTTTAAGAGAAGAGAGTTATTCACGATAAATAAATTCGTAATTTAAAAAATTTTGAATGCGTATAGCACAAACTGTAGGAAGACGCGGTTTTCCAATTAATAATAATAATAATAAATAAATAAATAAATAAATAATAATAATAAAAAAATAATAATAATAACAATAATACTCAACATAACTATAGATTATCAACATTGTTGATATCTGCCTATGCAACAACCTTCATTAATTATATGGTAAAATTAAGTTGTGTCATTTTCTATAATATTAACAGAATGTACTGGAATCAGATTTTTAACAAAATACTTTATAGCTGATGTTAAAAAAAACTCTCCTTGTAAACTAAAAAAAAATAAGATAAAAAAAAAATACCCTACCTTAGATTGGGTGATGAATCATGGATAACCTCTTAACTACCTGGTAACTTGGTTTCAACACTTGGCAAAATGGTTTCGTCGCTCTAGGCCAAGATCAACAAGAGAGAAAAATAATCGAAAAGTGGCGCTTTTTTTGTATTATAGAATATACGAGAGTATTCTCCGTAAACCTAGGTCAAAAAAGTACCATTAAAATATTAATCTTGTAAATATTAATTGGGAAATTTAAAAGTTTTACATATCTGCCAGTTTATCAAATAATTCGTGATACCAAATATAAAAATAATGACCCGCGCCACCCTCTGTGACCTAGGGGGTGAAACAGCCCAACACCAATCAATAGTATCGTTCAAAATCTATTAGCAAATACACATAGTCTTTTTACGTTATTATAACGTTAGTTATTCTAGATCACTGCATATCGTTGTCCCCAATTGTAAAATTTTTGATCTAAATGACATATATAAAACCAATAACATAGGACCTTGAAGACATAGCCTCCTGTCTATATCATAATGCCTTGTTTTTTCATTTGAATTTCTAGAGATACATAAAAAAACTAGTCAAGTGAGTAGGACAATTTATTTTGATTGTGTGTAAAAGGGGATAATTTTGATATCTACAATTATTAAATTATTTAAAAGAAGAAGGGGGCCTTGTATTGTAAAAGGTTTGGGGGGGAGAAAGTTCTGCTGTATGAGACACACATACATGAAGTTATAAATACGATGTAAATATTATGAAAATATTACGCTACCAACACTCAGCATAGTTCAAATATATCAGTTACTATAACTAGAAAAATAAATATTTTTAACAATATATACAATAACAACATTGTTATAAATATATCTAGAAACCATTCAAATATATTATAAAATACCTAATTTTCCTGGCAACAAAACTAATCATGCTTATTTTTTTTTTTAAAGGAAGAGTTTGCTAATTATAAACTAAGATGTATTGCGAATATAAACGCCAATATAAAATGCATAATGTAAAATATTATATTCCACGACATTACGAGCTTCACATACAGAACTAAAAGGAAAATAAGATAGTAAGGGATATCATCACCCAAGATAATCTGCCATCTAATCAAGGTACTCCATGATAATATATAGAATCTTCCTGAAAGAGTCCTCCCACATTTATTATATTGATGATTTATTATGAAAATGAGTAATATTAACTGAAACAGTGACTTGCCTGGAAGTCTCATTTACTAAAACTGGTCATCATAGAACTACATGGATTGCAACTGTTTAGAGGTGTTGTTTGTTTCATGTGAAGATGAAAGATTTATTTGTAGCTCTACTAGTTACTCAACAAAAACATTGATACCACTTATTTTAAGTCAACTGGTTAGAAATTTTATCTTGCCAAAATCAAAGTACTCGGTCTATCCTGTCATTTATGTGGTATTTATGAAAAACGAGATGGATTTCTAAGATAACCAACGATGTGTAATAGGCGGGTAAAAATGGGCTCGAAAGACAATACACCGGAGACTTGGCAAACTGCCGGTTTCAAAGCAAGAGAAAATCAACCAATAGAATTTAAGAGAAGAGCAGATGTTATAATGAAGTTTCGAGGATTTGTTGAATCCATCTCGATCTAAATTTTAAGCTAAGAACACCACATTATTAAAAAACAAGAATTCTTACGTACGAAACATTCTAAAACCAAACAAATCAAATAAGAATAAAAAAAAGAAAATGACCACCTCCGAAATTTCCATAAGAATATATTCAAATTACAAAAACTCAAATATAAATTGGTGGCCCGACACGTTAAATGATTTACACTCATCCGAACAATTAACAAGTTAGGAAACAACGCTAAAATTCAAAACTATCTCCTGGGACGAATATATCAAATCTACAAATTAATTATCCAGATAATTATTCGAAATTTCCTATAACTTTGACAAATTTTTCAAAACCAGAACCTAAATTAAATTACAATTACAATTAACTATATAAGCAGGTGTATTAGTAGTAACTTTCGATGTTTCAGACTTTCCAATATTACAAATTATGTAGAATTAATAGCGAAAAAAAAATATTTAGGAAAGTGGTTAGAAAATATGTTTAGAATGCTGTTTAGAAAAATGTAATGATTTACCCAATACAGAAAATTTGTACAGGAAGAAAACTACATCTTTAAATGTAAAATCTTAGGAGATTTTAGGAAGATTGTTTCAGAAATTAAATATTTTCAATAAATTTACAAGTGGAGAAATCATATTTCAAAACTATAGGTTAATTTATAATAATTACTCTCCAAAATTAAATATTTCAAACTTTCAAACTGAAAATTAGTACGTTCCTAAACTATGTCTTTAGATGATGAAAGTTC